>VDFB02173079.1:42108-64196 GCA_007258455.2 Sequoia sempervirens | reverse complement strand
CATCCATTACCATACTACAATATCATAGCCATGTGCAACAAGAGGTCATTTGGGGTAGAAATCCAATAAAGCAACCCTACAAATATGCTCCCATCCATCCCCATTTATCTATAAACTATAAAATCATGCATTTAATATATAGGAAAGCTCAAAACTAAAAACCGAGGATAGTTTCCAATACTATGTATTAAAACCACAAGAAAATTTACCCCAAAAACCTTGGATGTATCTATGTTTTCAACAAGATTTTCTCATGCATTGATCAAAGATCCTTCTTGGATTTCTAATCCATGGCTAACTCCCTCTATTCATGTGCTTTAACCAAATGAACATATTTTCATACTTTACAAGTCTCAAAGTCTCAATTATGACTTCTATGGCACTACTTGTGATACTTACAACTTGTCAAGTACACATTACAAGGTGGGATGCCCATTTTTGTAGGCACATAATAATACAAATTACAAATATGAATATTAGGAACACAAGGTGGATGAAATATAATCCCAACATTTAAGTGGGAGATTGTTGGGACCAAAGGACAATGTGTTGTACACCTTATAACTCATAGGTTTAATTGAGTTATTTAATATTTTAATTTTATAAAATAATGCACCCACATTGAAAAATGAAATCCCACTTGGATTCCATTATTAGCAATCTCTATCATGTGTTATTGGTTTTATTATGATAGTAATAAGCCAATGAATATAGGGTTGCTAGGT
Organism: Sequoia sempervirens; assembly: GCA_007258455.2. NCBI lineage: Eukaryota > Viridiplantae > Streptophyta > Pinopsida > Cupressales > Cupressaceae > Sequoia > Sequoia sempervirens. The sequence continues at coordinate 63,471 of VDFB02173079.1, read as the reverse complement.
GGACTATGGCTATCATCTTTGAAGGATTTGTTATAACCATTTGTAAGAAGTGTATACAAGATATTATTGCACCCATGTGAACTGCTTGGGAGTTACATTGAACCCCATTAGTCATGGGGAAAATATTCAAATAAAGAGTTACTTTTTATGTTGGGAGGATTATGATCCATGCATATCTACCAATAATAGTTCCTATGCTATTGTTAAGACCATCTCATGGTCTGTGATAACTGTGATAAAACTTCCATGATTTGTGACACTAGAGGCTTATTGGAACACAAGGATCATCCATCTATCATTTATACATTTTTCATGCACTCTAGTAGTGTTGCAAAGGAATCTACACAAGTTCATAATTTTTGGTAACCATAATTTAGCCAAACCTTCTATGGTTTCTATCATGATTGTAGTAGGCTCCAACAAACTTCTAGGATAGATTACATTAAGTCTAACTCAAAAAGCTTATGTAAACACACAATTTCATTGAGATCCTCATTTAGAGATTTTTCTATCAAGTTTCAACCTAGGCCTCAAATTAGTGGTATTAGATAAATTCATCTTCATCTTGCATAACCTATCAAACATGATCATAGTATTTGAGCTTTCACACAAAGCTTGAGAACCATCATACTACCAACTAAGTCATTTTAAAAATTCCAAACTGAAAAAAGAGAAGATACATGTGATGATCAAGAAAATAATCAAAGAAGTGTTTATAGACTAGCCAAAAAGTTGATTCAACTAATTTATAGAAGTCCAAGAACATGCTATTTCATCAAATTTATCATTACATAAAATTTTAGTGGTCAATTCCTCCCCAACTTTCAAGTAAGCCTAGATTTTCCTATGTTTGAGGGAAATATTTGTTGAACACCCAAAATACTGAGAGGGGGGGTGAATCAGTATTCTCTTAAACCATTCAAACATTAAACATCCAATCAACAAAGTATATTCAACTATAATAAAGAATGAAAACATGAAACATTAACAATGCCACACAACACATGAACACCAGGATTTTTACGTGGAAAACCCAAAATGGGAAAAACCACGGTGAGCATTAGCTCATAATATATTATAACTAGTTATAGTATAGTTACAAAAGTGTTCATTGTAGGTGGACTCACTACCCACAAAGAAAAAGATAGAAGATAAAATGTGGCTCACAACCTATTTTTAACTGTAGCAATTACATCTATCATATGGATGAAATATAGTTCTAATGAATCTCAATAAACTAACTTTACACACTTCATTTGATTTATATTTAATACTCTACTTTCCTTTGCATTCACATCACCTCAATCTTCTACTCAACATTCACAACTTAAATTCACACTACTCTGATAATATTCACTTGCCAGCTTCAAAACTTTCATACATATCTCGTACCAAGATTCAAAACTCAAAACAACTTAATATAGGTCTACATGGACCTATAATAGATCCCACATAAGACTATAATACTTATTTAACCTTCACACAACATCAAATGTGTTAGGTCAGCATGACATAAGACCTAAAAACAAAAACCTTCAACTGTGTATCCACATCTCGACGCGTGGACCTCAAAATTCAATGCCAACTAAAATTCATACTCTACTGCCATCTGGAAACTTATCTTTAGAAGTGCAAAGCCAAAGACTCGTCCACAGAGGAGTGTGAAATCTCCCACACTATAATTTTCCAGGTCGAACTTGTGTTACTCATAACTTTCAATCCACTTTTCAAAACATGATGGAATCTTGGAATTGGATACATCTAACATCCACCAAAATAATGTTAGAAGCACAAAGTGAAACCTTTATTCGCAGACTGGTGCAGACCCAAAAATTGATGCATTGTTACACTGAATCAACAATATTGACACTTAGTCAATTTCCAACACAACTTTCTTTTTCGGATCAATCCTTATTGCAATAATGTCTCCCTAACAACTCAAAAACCTGTTAGAGCTAATCAAAATTATTTGCAACCAGAATCTTCACATAATGTTCAATGTTGACATCAATGACAACACTACAACACATCATTATATACCTTTGCTTCTTTGCTTCTCCCTCATGCTCATGTTTCCAACAACAACATCAACAAAATTCTTCCAACAATCTCCCCCTTTGTCTTTGATGATTGCAACATGCCAAAAATCTCCAAAACATTCCCCCCCTTTGACATCAAGGGCAAAGGGAGCCTATACAACTGTTATGAATTTCACCAAAACTCCCCTTGAGAAATATGTGCAAATATACAATCTGAAAAAGATGGATTGACTCCCCCTGAGTCATGTACCAAAGAAAAAACCCAAAAATTATACTAGAAACAACACTATATAGTCCACATATGTACAAAAAATTGAACATAAATATTGAAATGAAAAATAAGTGAGAAATATGTCAACTAGAGGTGGTTGACACCTGCAACTTTTGTACATGGTCCTACCATTCTTGCCTACCTTCTTCCATTCTCTCTTAGCTTCCGCAAGCAATCTACATTGTTTTTCAAGTTCCATGAGTAACTCTTCTCCCTCTTTCAAAGTGCCAAGTACCAGATTTATTTGCTTGGCTTTGTTCAATGTGCACATAAAAATTTATTTCCAATGTTTGTTCAAAACATACTTCATGCAAAAAAAAATGTTTCTACCAAATTTGGTTCAAATACACATCATGCACACACAAAATAAATGCTAAAGTCCAAATGCATGAAATTTGAAGCACACTTAACACAATTTAATTCAATCATGAACATGATGTAAAAGCTTAAAATTTCAAGCATGACAAAGTTCAATTAGACATGTCAAAGGAATATCAACAATTATAAAGATCAAACATGCCAAATTTGAAGCAAACTTAACACAAACTTAATTCAACAATACACATGCCATTAATTCTTAAAGGCTTAGGCATACCAAAGTCACTTTAGATACATACACATAAAGTGAATCCCAAAGTTTGTTTAAACACATGCACATAAAAAGTGATTTCTAATGCTAGCTTAAAAATATAGTTCACACAAGAAATTAAATGCCAAAGTTGGTTCGAACACACGTCATGCACACACAAAGTGAATGCTAAAGTTAAAAAATAGAAAATTTGAAGCTCACTTAACACAAAGTTAATTCAATCATGCACATTATGCAAATGATTAAAATTTTAAGTATGCCAAAGTTCAAACACATATGTAAAGAGAATAAAAATACTCTTATAAAGTTCAAGCATGCCAAATTTGAAGCATACTTAACACCAAGTTAATTCAACAACACACATGACATAAATTCTTGAAACTGATGAGGGCGCAAACCCGAGAAACAGAAAATAACCCACAAACTAGAGAATAATTTTATTATTCAGAAAATGGAACTTCTTACATGCAGAGGATCTCAAATCCTCAAGTTCTACAACACATGCAAGCTACGTAAAGCGAATAACCCTTCTTCGCGAATATGAAGCTTTGTCCCCAAAAGTTACCAAAAATAGAAAACCCGCCATAAATAGAGCTCTATTTATCTGGAGCCAAAACAACATTCAATTTGAGCTTAGGCAGTTTACCGGTAAAATTTACAACATGAAGTTCAAATTTCAAAAGAGCATTTTGCAATGGTATCTTCTAGAAAAGCGCCAACCAAGCGGGTCATAACTTTGATCCGTGACCTCGACTGCGGAACCGCTCGAACCGGTTGGAAAGGTCTCTCAAAGTCAAGAACGCTTGAAATTATGCCGATTTCGCAAGTTTCGGGCCATTCGAAGCTCTGCGCCTCAACTACTCGAAGATTTTCGTGCAAATCTGGGAAACTAAAACTGCAATATCTTTCAACCCAAGAACCGAAATGAAAAACCATAAATTGAGAATTTCATTATGACGAAAAGGGTATCCAAAAATATAAAAACATCTAAAAATCGAGAAACTTGAAATTCAACTATTTTTGGGTGATGCAAGATTGCCCTTACACCACTGGATGCTCCTGCATCAGAAACATCAAGCATGCCAAAGCTAGTTTAGACTTACAAAAAACTAGATGCCAAAGTTTATTCAAACACGTGCACATAAAAGAAGATTTCCAACATTAACTCAAAAATGTACTTCATGAAAACAAAAAATTAATAATAAAGTTGGTTCAAATGCACATCATATACACAAATTAATGCTAGAGTTCAAAAACACCAAATTTGAAGCACACTAACATAAAGTTATGTAATACCCCCCATGTTGCTAGTTGGACTCACTACTTTTCTATGCTTTGGTTTGATACTTTATGATTGTGATAGTACTATTTATTGTTTGGTTTGGAGGACTGGATAGTTAGATTGTTTGGTGATTATGCTTCTACATTTGAGGACATGGAATATTTCATATGATATTGTGGTTTGGTGATGTTAGTTTGATTTCAGTAACATATTGTGATGCAACTTGATTTAGTAAATTATGTTATGATATGATCTGTTAGTTTAGAAATGTTATTTCATATTGACATTATAATTGTTAGAACAACTTGGTGAGAGGACAGTGTAGCACCACTTGCTCGCGAGTGCCCTGCTACGCTGCAATTCCTTCTCACAATGTAATGCTTTGATTATATATATATATATATGTACATGTACACGACCTTGTTTGGATGAAGGGATTGCAAGTACAGAGTCTCGATTCCACCTGCTGCGGCAGGACAGGGTGAGCATCAAATTACCCAATGGTATGATGTTGAAACAGAGATGACAAGGAAGTAACCCCGTCCCATGTTGTCAAACCGTCATGATTGAATGGTATTGTGTGTCTTTGTGTTTTTCATTTCTGTAATTCATTATTGTGGTTTGTGTGAGTGTTTGGTTCGTATGTATTTATGTTGGCATTTTATATGTTGTGATTTATTTAATTAAATGGTGGTAATAAATGTTTATAATAGTGTTGGATTAATTTGTTATAAAATATAAAAGCTTTATTTTAAAAGTCATGTGTTTTATTTAAGAATTAATTAAATATTTAAATTAGTATTTTGTTAATTTAATTAAAATTGAGTGTTGTGGATAATTATGAAATGAATAAAATAAATAAATTAAATTATGTGCATTGCAAGTAAAGCTTGCAAAATCGAAATTAAAACATAAAGTATTGATAAATGGGGAAAAAATCAATAAAAGAATAGAAAAGAAAAAAGGATGAATGAGAATTAAGTGTTGGCTGAAAAGCTGGAATTTAAAATAGAAAATTTCTTTTGAGTTGGATTTTTAGAGCTTTTGAAAAGAAGAGTAATATCTTTTATTTAATTGCAATTTTGAGAGACTTTTCATTCACGGGAAGATTTGGACAGAAGTTGCACAAAAATAATGTTTCTGAATTATTAGTTCTTCTGAAGTTTTCTGGGAAGTTATTTCATTCTTTTGCTTTCATTATTTTGGGGAGGTTCTGCTGAATGGAATAGTAGATTAGAAATCTGAGCAAGGAAAGCTGGAGACGAAGTTCTGAAAGAAGAAACGCAAGTAATTCGAAGAGCTATTTGGATCAAGCTAAGCTTCATCGAAAATTTCAACAGCGCAGGACTACAGGTTCCAATTTCTTGTTCTTAATTTTTTTTATTCAAAGAAAAATAAAAATAGTTAAATATGATTTCTGTGAGAAAAGAAATGATATGAGATTTTAGAGAAAAAAACTCTTTCAGGAAATAACTGAGAACAATATTCATTTTATGATGATGCCCAATCTGTCTATGATTTGATTTGAAAGAAAACATCGTATTTTTCCTTTGAAACAAATAAATGTTGATTATATACTCTTATGTATATATATATATATTTAAAATATATTATGCTTACATCTGTATGTTAACTAGTCCTCCTACAAAAGTTGGTTTTGTGAAATATATATATATATATGTATGTATATATATATATGTATATATATATAATATAAAATACATATATTTATAAATTTATTTATTTGTTTTGTTACTGGTAAAAGAAATAATATTCAAAATTTTAGGATTTTGTGCCGAACCAGTACATGGTCGGCGAATTTCGTAGGGTACATGTTTTTTTTAAAATAAAAGTTTTAATTTTTTTTTGTATAGAATTAAATTTAAAAAAAAAATTATTGAATTTGTTGTGGGAGGGGCGGCTATGGCCGTACCCCCCTCGTACCTGTGCGCAGAATGGCCTTTCTTTGCATTCGTTTTATTTTGGTTTTTATTTTATTATATATATATATATATAGTGTGTGTGTGTGTGTGTGTGGTTTTTTTTTTAAATATGGATATATAAAATATATATATATATATATAGGTATATATATAATGTAATATTTCTTTTGAAATTTGATATATATATATATATTAATTTCATTTTTAGTATAAAAAAAAATATAATTGTGAATATTACGGAAAAGACGAATTTTATTAGAAATTGGAATTTTTAGAAATTTATTATAGAATTAGTTCAAGAAAAAGAGAAGTTTGTAAGTTAATTAAAAGAATTATTTTAAACTTGGTGTGAAAGTTATCACATTGTTTTAGTTTCTAATTATGATTGACTTCTTTATTTCCTTGAGTTATCTTTTTGACTTTTGTAATGAGGGAACCCTGTTGATCTTATGGACCCAATTTTGATTGTTGTGAACCCTAGCTTTCCAGAGGCATGTCTTATCATTGGGTGTTTACCCTTGTTTTATGTGCTTGGGATGTTGCATGATTTTAGCATTAGTATTTTGGAAGGGTTGTACAAAATTGTTGAGATTTTGATTACGAGTTATCACGAGATGGGTAATGCCTCGCATGTCTTTGTTTTGAGTTATATGCTTTATTCGTTATGGTACAACCCTTGCCTTGTTTGGTTTATATTTTGGGATCTTTTGGGAGAGTGGCTCTTCGTGGGGGCTGGCGCCTTGAAAGGAGGAAGAGCTCAGGATAACCCACGTAAGAGTAGTGTAACAAGTGAAAACCTAATAATAGAACTTAGGGGGATGGGTAGTAAAACACAAAAGATAATAATATTGGATACCTTGTCTATGCATTAGGGCAATCGCAGACTAATGATAGACTGAGAAGGTCGTGGTCGGCAAAGTCGTAACCTCGTCCTTATGAGAGGTTAACGGCTTCGCATGAGCTACCCTATGGGGCCGACGCCTCAAGTAGGAGGAAGGGCCAGGATAACTATAGATGGGGGTCGGCGCCTCAGTTTGGAGGAAGGGCCAAGATAACCCTTGTAGGCTATGCGATGACACTCTCCACTAGACACCCTTATGCCTTGTTCTTGTTGGCCTCTGGAATTGTATTATGTTTGTTGTTTCAGATTCTTTTGGAAATGATTTATGATTGTTTCTTTGATTACTTGGTTAATGGCTATTGCTTGCTTTGTTGTGATGAGATATATGGCTTTATGTTTAATATGTTGACTCATGGATGTTTTCGTTTATGTTCATTGAAATCCTTGAGGTTGTATTTGAGTTATTGCACTATGTTTTTTTATTGGAGTCAATTTTGGCATTCATGGTCGTGATTACTTCCTTGTCACTTCTGAGCATGGGGGGTGGTTTATTTATAACCCACATGGTCAGGTGGAACGTGCTCCGCACCCGTTGGGTTCCCCATCAGCATTCGTCTTCGCAGTGTTCTTCAGTTGGAGCTTGTACCAATTGTTCACCTTGTACTTCATTCATTATTTGTACTATTTATGTATCCCACATGTATGGGAGATTTATTGAAAATCATGTATTGAGAGCATGTAATGTAATGTTTGAACGATGATGTATTATTTAGGAACCTTGGTAATCATTATTGTATGAGATTCATTACGGTGGTAAGATGTGATGTAATAATACTTTTTCTTATGGTTCATGGATGTACTTTTGTAAATGGATAATGAAATGTATGATGGATAAATTTTAGATAAGTATTTAACTTTATCTTATCTTTTCGTTATGTGGTTGTTTTGCGATGTGACCTCACGTGCCCCAGAGGACTAGATGTTATATTGTTAATGTGCATTGTAAATGTGTTCAATGTTTAGTTGCATGTTACTTTGTATTATTTAAAAAAAAAAAAAAAATTGTTCCAATGTTTGTTCTCTGGGGTTTGCACGATGGGTGTTACAAGTTAATTCAACCACACACATGATATAAAGTCTTAAAAGTTCAAAAATGTTAAAGTTAAAATGCACATGTAAAGGGAATATCAACACACTTATAAAGTTCAAACATGCCAAATTTGAAACGTAATTAACACAAAAATAATTTAACAATGCACATGATAGTTCAAGCATATCAAAGTTAATTTTGGCATATATACACAAAATGTGTTCATACCAAATTTCTTTCAAACACGTACACATAAAAAGTGATTTCAAATGCTAGTTTAAAAACATACTTCATGCAAATAAAAAGAATGAAAAATTGGGTTCAAACACACATCATGCACACAAAGTGAAAACTAAAGTTCAAATATTCTAAATTTGAAGGATGCTTACCACAAAGTTCATGCAACCACACACATGATTTAAATTCTTAACAACTCAATCATGCCAAAGTTCAAACACACATGTAAACGAAATTTGATACATTATAAAGTTTAAACATGAAAAATTTAAAAGCACACTTAACATGAAGTTAATTAAACAATACACAAAAAAAAAATTCTTAAAAGTTCAAGCTTTCTAAAGTTAGTTTAGACATACATACACAAAAAGTGAATATCAACGTTGGTTCAAACACACATCACATATGCACAAAGTTAATGGTAAAGTTTTAAAATACCAAATTTGAAGCATACATAACAAAGCTAATTCAACCACACACATGACACCACTTAAAAGTTCAAGCATGTCAATGTTCAAACACATGTATGTAAAGGGAATATTGATATGCTCATTTAAAGTTGTTTAACATGCTAAATTCAAAGAACACATAACACAAAGTTAATTCAACAATACACATGATATAAACTCTTATAAGTTTAGGAATTTCAAAGTTAGTTTAGACATACACAAAATGTGAATTCCAAAGTTTGTTCAAACATAGGTGGACATAAAATATGATTCATAATGTTAGTTTAAAAACATATTTCTTACAAACAAAAGTAAATGCTAAAGTCAGTTCAAACATACATCATGCACACAAAATTTGAATTCTAATGTTCAAAATTACTAAATTTATAACAAAATTAACAAAAGTTTAATTCAACCACACACATGACATAAATTATTGAAAGTTCAAGCATGCCAAACTTAAAACACACATGTAAAGGGAATTTTGACACACTTCTAAAGTTCAAACATGCCAAATTTGAAGCACATTTAGCATAAAATTAATTTAACAATACACATGGTGTAAATTCTTAAAAGTTCAAGCATGCCAAAATTCAAACACTCATGTAAAGGGAAAATTGGCATGCTTATAAAGTTTAAATGCACTTACACACAAAATTAGCTTTCACACACATAAAATGAGTGATAAAATTATAACATTCTGAAATTTCAAGCACATTTAAGATAAATTTAGTTCAAGAGGACACTATTTACACATACAAATTTAATGGTAAAGACCAAAAATACCAAACAAACACATAAAGTGAATGTCAAAACTTATACACTCTTCACAGAAAGTGAATGTGAAATTTGAAACATACATTCACACACCAAAAGAATAATAAGAGGACCAAATCTCAGTAAATGGTAAAATTTAAATACATGCAAAGTGAATGCTAAAATTAGTTAAGAAATACACAAAGTGTGTTTAAACAAACACATGCACAAATAATCAAAACTTATACACTCTTCAGAGAAAGTGAATGTGAAATTTGAAACATACATACACACACCAAAAGAATAATAAGAGGACCAAATCTCAGTAAATGGTAAAATTCAAATACATGCAAAGTGAATGCTAAAATTAGTTAAGAAATACACAAAGTGTGTTTAAACAAACACATGCACAAATAATAACCAGATCAAATCCAAGTGGATGCAAAATATCATAGTTCAACACTAACTTTACACATATACAAAGTAAATGCTGAAATATAAAAGATGCCAAAGTTCAAATAAATAAACAAAATGAATGTTAAAGCTTATAGTACACACAAATAATAACTAGATCAAATCCAAGTGAATGCAAAATATCATAGTTCAAACACTAACTTTACACCTGTACAAAGTAAATGCTAAAATATAAAATATTCCAAAGTTCAAAGAAACAAACAAAATGAATGTTAAAGCTTATAGACTCTTCACACAATGTGAATCTAAAAGTTGAAACATAACACACACACACACACACAAATAGTAAGAGGATCAAATCTAAATGAATTGTACAATTTAAATAAACTTCATAAAAAGGGAGTGCCAAAGCTAGTTAAAACATACACACAAACACAAGGTGAGTGTTAAAGTGAATGAAAAAGTTGCTTCAAACACACACTTCCTGCACACAATAATGAATACCAACATACACTTCATTTGCACATGCACAAATACACACACATATAAAGTAAACACCAAATTTTAAAGGAAATTAATACACATAAAGTACTCTAAAGTTCAAACACTCCAAAGTTAGATCAAGAACGCGTAGTGTATACACATACAAAGTAAATAGTAAAGATAAAATATGTCAAAGTTTAAATAAACACATAAAGTGAATCTCAAATCTTGCACACACTTAATGTAGAGTGATTGTGAAAGTTCAAAAACACACACACACACACACAATGAGAGTATTATATTTAAGTAAATGATAAAATTCAAATGCACTTCATACAAAGTAAATGTTAAAGCTAGTTTAAAAAATCACTAAAGTTCAAACATACACACACAAATAATAAGTGGATCAAATCTAAATGAAGCCCAAAGTTAGTTTAAACATATATTTTATACACATAATAAACACTAAAGATTAAAGATCCTAAAGTTCAAACAAACACACAAATAGTATTTCAAATCTTACACTTTTCACATGTAGAATGAATGTGAAAGTTCAACTATAACACACACACACACACAAATAATAAGAGTATCAAATCTAAATAAATGGTAAAATTTAAACAAATTTCATTCAAATTGAATTCTATAGTTAATTAAAAAATTAAAGATGCTAATAAGTGCATAAAATCCAAGTGAATGTCAAAGTTGGTTTAAACACACTTCACATATATGTAAACACTAACGCTCAAACATACACTTCAAAAAACCAAAAAGCCCACACAAAGTAAATGCCAATTTTCAAGCACATTTTACATAATGTTGGTTGTCACACCTCAAATACATGGAATAAATGCTAAAGTGCAAACACAACAAACACATAATTGACACACAAATTACAATAATGCTCAAACACACTTGACATAAAGTTAATTCAAATACTAAACTTCAAAGAATCTACACACAAAATGAATTATAAAATTAGTTAACATTCACTCTCACACACATTATGCGAATGTTAAAGTTAGTTCAACACTAAAATGAATGTCAAAGTTGAACACACTCATTTCACACAAACAATAAAGTGAATGTCAAAGTTCAAACATATACTTCGCAAGAATAATAAGTACATACAAAGTAAGTGCCAAAATTTGCGCGCGCACACACACATACACACACATTACAAAATTTAAAAGCATAATTTATAAAAAAATTGTGAATACCAAAGTTCACACACACTTAACATAAATAATAACTAGATAAAAATTTATATGAATGTACCATTGAAGTTTAAAAACACAATTCACACAATAATAAAAAAATGCCTAGTTCATAAATAAACATACCTAACAAAATTCAGAACTCTTCTCATGCAAAGTTTGCGAATATCAACCAAAACAATTAAGTGAATTGAATTAAAGATTAAAAAAAATTATACTTCTCACAAAAGCTTAAAACATACCACACAAACAATAAGTGTATGCTTAGTAAAAACATGCTTCATACAATCAAATATAAGTGGTGTCAATACAAAATTTTAAAACTCTCTTCATACTAAGTTTCTGAATGCCAAAATACAAAGTTCAAACATTAAGTGCATTGAATAGAAATTTAAAATTCACTTCATAGAAGTTTGTGAAGTAAAAGTTTAAAACTCACTTCAATGAAACTTCATGAATATCAAACTAAATACATACTTCACAAAAATAATTAGAACACAAAAATTAACACAAATTTACAATTCATACAAGAGATAGTTACCATATGTCAAAGACCAAAACATACTTCACACAAACAATAGATATTGACTTTCAAAGATGAAAGGAAAACACTTCACACTAACAATCCAAAGATCAAAAATCACTAAATATATAGTGAGACACACTTTTGTTAAACAATAGGTGGATTAAAAGTGTCGAATTTCACTTCACAAAAATAATAAGTGGAAACCATAAGTTTATCTTATCTAACTTATGAGTAATAAAATAAGAATTAGAAGTATAGTTCAATGTACCTATGAATCAAAATATTGTAGTGAAAATTAATTTTGTAATAATTTATTAGCTTGATATTTTTTAATATTAAAAGTATTATTTGATTGTCTTGTCACTTTTTAATTATATATTATTGTGCATACTGGAGTGCTAATTATATGTTGTTAGTATTCTGAATCTAATAAGACATTAAGTTTTAAGCAATATAAAATAAATCCACCAAATACATCCATAAATACTAGCCTTTTAGGAATGACCATGGCCAAATTTATATTAAAAAGCCTTGGAAGGAGCAGTTTGTCCCCTTCCCCAAAATTTTTTTTTTTATAAAAACTAAAATAACACAAGTAACGATTTAAAAATATCATACATGACAAATTCATTCATTAAAACAGCTAAATTTTCAAAAATTAATGATGCTTACATAGAAAATAAACCAAAGGTTCACTTTGTATTCATATTTGATATACCCAATTTACATCATAGGTCCATCGCATCTAATGTATTTTGACTTTCTAACATGATGCCTGTACTCACAACTTGCCATAACTTCATCATATTAGCTTCTATGCCAATATATTTCCATGCATCTTTCATCTTAAAACCCTCACAACTAAATGCAATGAATCAACAACTACAACCGTAATCAAATATGTATGTAGTAATGTTGGAGAAGCATCAAGCCAAGATATTGCACTAATATAATTAATCATCTTATTAAGAAAACAAAGATTATCACAAATGACAACCAAACAAATGACAATCTACAAAGATACAAATTTGCATAGTGATTTGCTATAAAATAAAGTATTGATTATTCATATAACCTATAATATATTAAAAGAATGTACTAAAAATCTGTTAAAGAAATTATGTAGAAAATCCTCTTAAAAAATATTCTTAAAAATCAATTAGACAGATAGATTTTATAAAACCTTGAAACTTCTAAGTATATTTGGTCAAAAATACATTCTGGACTTTATCAATCGAAAAGATCTAAAAATGCAAAAAAGGTCAAATAGACTAAAAAGATGATTGCATTCATACCAACCCTGTGTGAGCTCAATCATCCTGAGCAAGCCGATGCAATGCTATGTCCTCAGAGTTTTTCCCATTAGCTGGTAGGCCTTGCTATTATTCAACACATTCAATTGCAATATCCCTTGTAAAACAATGCAGAGCAATATGGGAAAGGACAATAAATTCTTTTTTAATCAGGAATATTGTCCTCTGCAAGAGCTTTTAACAAATTTTCATAGCAAGCAGTTGGAAGAAAAAGAACAGAACAAACCTAAACACAAAAGAAAAAGAACAACAAATATAAACAAACAAAAACTCGGAGGAAAAAGAACAGAACAAACATAAACACAGGAGGTATGGCCATGCCCAAAATAAACAGAAATAGAAAAGTGAGAATATGAGGAGGAGAAATCATATTTAACCTCTACAATTGATTTCAACATCGAGAATTATTAATTGCCTCTTTTAACCTTCCGCCTGATCTTCTCACAAGCTCCATATGCTGTTCAAAACAATCATCTCTTTCAGCTTAAATGGCATAAAATCGGCAAACAATTAGCGTACAAACACCTGCTTATTGAAATAGTAAATGACATAAAACTTACCTTCCCCTGTTTCTCAATGTGGCTGCAGTGATCAAAAGCACTTTTCCTAATCTCTCAGCACTTTTCCTAATCTACTGCATCAAAGCTCACTATAAGAATGTCTTTGTGCAAATGTGTATATATAGGGAAAGACAGAGGAGGAAACGCATTATCTGGAGAAAAAAGCAAACGGCTAGCATGAGAATAAAGCAAACGGCTACCAGCAGATAAAAGCAAACGACTGCCATTTGAAAAATCAAACGGCTTGCAAGAAAAAAGCAAACGGCTGGCAAGAAAAAAGAAAACGGTTGCACCTGATATTCTCTTCTTGCAGCTTTTTATGTTTGTAACCCTATTCATGTAAGTTAAAATGCCAGGCTGCTTTGCTTTTTAATTTTTCTTTTTGAATTTATTTTAGTTGTTGGCGTTCATAAAATTTTACCTCTAAAAATAAATCTTTATTTTTAAAATTTGTCCTATTTAAAGATCATAGTTATTAAATATAACAATTTTTTTTAAAAAAAATTCCAGTCCACCAGATTAAATAGTAATTCTAAAAATAGATTCTATTTTTAGAATTCTGAAAATATAAACGATCTATTTTTATATAGTTTGCTATGCTTTTTGGCTGATTAGCTTTTCTTGTATGAATCAACAGTTGTAAATTCAAACTTGTTTATGGCTGCATTCAGTTTCAGAATTAAATGGAAGACTACTTAAAACGAGCGAGAGAGATATTCAAGGACAATAAATCCAAATACGAGGACTTGTCTGAACTTCTCTCGCATTTCATACATGACAGGTTAGTGTTTTCTGTGCAAAGATGAGAATATTTCTAGCTGTTTCTCTTCTTATGTTCAAATCTAAAAAGTTTCTCGATTTCACAATTGTTTGTTTTGGTGATTGTGTAGAATTGATAAAAATTGATGATCAATATCATATCAATACTCTTTTACATGTTTGGGAGTAAAATCTTTGAAAGTATATTATTTAAAATTTTAATTTTTTTATTATAAATTTAAAAGGTAAATTTGATTGTAATATTATTATGGTTTTTTAGAATAATATAATTATATTTTTAATTATAAATAAATGTTTAATATGGTGGGTATTGGATTTTCTAATTAAAATCTTATTATTTAAAGGGAGTGTTACAAAGATTTTAAAAAGTGATGATTATTATAATAATGAGGGCCACAACAAATTTAATCAAAATTTATTAGGTAATAGTTTAAAAAATTTAATATATAATATTAACAAAATTTTAATTTTATACAATCCACAATCTATTTTTAGCTTTCTAATCACCATATAATCCTATATTTATTAGATTGATCCTACAAATACTGTACTGATTGGTAATTTGATATTGGTTGCATCAGGTAATAAGGTTTGCTCCAAGAAAATATATCAAAACAAAATATGAAAAAGTTCTTTTCGATTGTAAAGAAGACAAGTATGAACTCTCCATTACTTTTTTGTTGAGCTGCTATTATAATTAAACTATGAAAAATTATTATCTTTTTCTCTTATGAATTAAATTTAGCTTTTAGCTTTTGACACACAAGATATATTACGATTCAAGAAATAAAAGTATGTTGGAGAAAAATATGTTTGGGATTGTAAACTTGATTAAAAACCTATTCAATCTTTTATAGGCATCTTTGTTTTAGAAAATGATTTATTTGAAATATCATGAAATTTTTGAAAAAAAAGATATTATATAAGAGAGATATATAAATATAATTGTTTATATTATATATTTAATTGACAAAGAATTATACATTTTAATAGTTTTTTAGAAGAAGAACAAAATCTTATAAATTTGGCTTTAATCGGGTCATATAATAATTAAATTGAAATTAACAATCATCTATCTAATGTTGAGATTAACACTCACTATTTGATATATTTTAGATTCTTACAGTCAACTCTCTAACAATTTGTCAGCATGCTTATTCATTTATTCCAACACTTCTTCTTATTGAAGAAATGATTTTTTTAGGATATTAAATAAATTTAAATGAATAGCAACAAAAAAACATAAATTGAAATCTTCATTTTTATCATTTTTTCTTCCATTCACCATTGAGAAATCTTGTAGGCACTAAACTCCACCAAGTTGTCTTGTACCCTTTGTAAATGTATAATTTACAAGTTCCTAATCTAATGAATTCCCAAGTCCTCAAATCTTATATTTCCAAACTCTCAAATTCCGAATTTTTCAATCTATTTGACAACAATCGGTATTGAAACATACCTTCACAAATTTCCTCTCTAATCTCAAAAATTTGTTTTCATCAAATTCAACTCTCTATCCTTCTCTACAACAAACTCTATCTATTCTAATCTACTATTATCCTACAAAGATCAGCTCTTAAGATTCTTTCATCTTTCTGAAAACTCTCACAAAACAAATAAAAAACAAAACTGACTATTATATATTCAATTAAAGAAGATTATATGATTCTTAAAAGAAAAATCAAACTTCTATCATCCAAATATCAAATTGAAACTAAAATTTAGTCCAATAGAATAATATTTTTTAAATGTTTAAATTTAATATTTCTATCAATTAATATGACTTGGTGGAGGGCACTATCAAATTTAATGGTACCAAAGAGACTTCTATATGTTTCACTAAGTATCCTAAGATTTGACTCACTTTCTAAACTTGCACTATGCAATAAACACATAGCCTTGAATTTTTCCATCCCTTTTCCAAATTATGTCCTTCAATATATTGTTAGATAGTGTTTTTGCTAATGTGGCTTCAACCTTCCCTAATTTCAATAGAGGATTTGATAAAACATCTTCAACATGAAAATACAACTATTTTCCCAATGCTAGTTTGTTTTTTATAACAAAAGCAGGGGAAAGGGCCCCTAAACTTGACTAAAGAACAAAAAAAAAGCCTACCACCAGCAAAACTACTACCACAAAATAGAGGGTTTAAAAAATAGACCAACACCCCGCAAAAAAACTGCCATCATTACAAGAATAAAACAACATAAGCCAAAATCCAATCATATAACTAGAGACCAAAAAATAGAGCCTAGACCAATATAAACAAGAGGGCACAGAGACCCAAAAGGTACCATTGCCCAGCGGCCAAAAAACTGAGACACATTGGACCCACATTACTTCCTGGGATTGCAAATTAAGTTCCATTCCTTGATCAGCTGCTCCATCTCCTTGTTGCACTGCTCCATCGCTTCAATAGTACTATCATCCAGTTACAGCTCCTTGGTTTGAGAGGAGTTCATATTTCTATGGCCTTTCCTTACTTTGGTCGTAATGGATATTAAAATCTCTTTGCAACACAAATTCTATTAAAAAGAAAACTAACCATCAGAGGCATAGGTAATATGCGAGGACTCATTGAAAAAGAGCTTTGTAACCTTGATATCATTATTAAATTAAACCTCAAATCCTTAGCATCAGGAGAAATATGATCCTCAGTCATGTCAATAAGACCCAGGCATCGTGGTACTCAGCAAGGGTTAAATAAATACCATTAAGGGAAATCAATTTAAAGGCATAAGTCCAAATGGTACTTACCTTTTCATTATTATTAGATTTATCCCAGATCACGGGAAAATTTCCCTTAAAACCTCATGTAATTATCATTTGATGATTAGATCTCTGCCAAACCATATAGAAGCATATGGTTAAAATACGAAAGCAAGTCGACATCATGAAATCCACTATATTCACCACCTCTCCATCGCTTTTGATACACATCACCATCTGAGTTGGAGCTTTACTTTTATTACACATCACCATTTGACTGATACAATTCAATTTCAAATTCAAAAAGGGGTGGGAGACAACTAGCCCATCCCTAAGACAGAGAAGCAACCCAATGACCAATGGTAAAAGATGCATCATCAACAATTAGAGTAGGCCCCTCTTGACTAGTCCTTAGCAAGCCACTCCTTAATTTGAGTTAGAATATGTTCAAACTTCTAGAACTTCCACTGTGGATAAGAGAGCCCCACATTGGAGATTGCATCTGCAATAGTGTTTCCTTCTTTGAAGATGTGAGACACAAAGACACCTTCCATAGAATTAAACACATGCTTTGAGTCTTGAATAAGGCTGTTGATTTTCTAGTGGGATCGACTAGGACATTGAGGTAGTCAACAATCAATTTAGAATCTCCCTCAATGATTGCTTTGTCAAAGACAAGTTCTCTCAGCCACTTAATACCTCTCCAGGTAGTAGTAGCCTCCACTTCCACACTCGTAGCATGTCCAATACCTTTAGCATAAGCTTCAATACACCTCCCTTTATAGTTTCTTATTAGACCTCCAACAATAGCCATTCCTGGGTTTCCTGTAGAACAACCATCAAATTTTAGTTTAATCCAATACTTAGGAGGAGACCTCCATCGATTTAGTTTTGTACTAAGGATATTTTGTTATATTTTTTGCAAATGTAACAAATTTAAGCAAAGAAGCACACCATAAAGAAATTAGAAGAAAAATACAAAAGGAACTTATAGATGTTGCAAAGACGATTGATGTTGCACCAAAAGATCAACCTATTAATGCCTGATATAATTGCCAAAGTTAATGAATCCATAGGAGGTGGTTAATCCATGTCATGAACCTGAGCATTGTGCCACACAACACAGGAGAACAAGAGTGCGCACCTTACAACAATCGCCCCCTGTGCAAGCGAGGGGTTCAAACCCGTGACCCAGGCTCTAATACCAATTGTTGCAAAGATAATTATCATTGCACCAAAAGATCAACTATTAATGCACAATACAATCACCATAGTTAATGAATCCACGAGAGCAGGTTAAGCCGTGTCACAAACCCGAGCATTGTGTTGCATAGTGTAGGGAGACCAAGGGCACACACCTTGCAACAATAGATCTAATGACAAGAAACACATTAGAATCTTACTTTGTTGAAAATGAATATTGTGCACTTTGTCTAGTCTTTCCAATATTCAAAATTTCTATTCTTTATATTTTCAAATCTTTGCAATTTTTGCAACTTTTGCAATACTAATATTTGAAACTTGTGGGCTCTTCAATTATTATTTAGCAAACAAAAACTTTAACATTTAGTTGTTTGTACTTGATGAGATAAGATTTTTCTATATTTTCTTATTTATATGTCTTTTTTGATGGAACTAATGACTACATCTAGATTGGGTATGCATGCTCATAAAATAATTGTAATCAATTTTAATAATAATATAATAAATTAATGCCATTCACAATGTTTAGAGGATTTATTATAGTGGAATATCTTACCAGATGTTTACTTACCCCATTGCACATTTACTTCTTCATTGAAGATTTCAAAAGATTTTTTTATATAAATTATTAAAATTGTTGTAAATGTGGCAGACACAATTAATACTAATATATTAATAACATGAAATAAATGAAATGACTTCAAAATATTAAAGTCATTCAAAATAGAAAAAAACAATTTTATAAATGATTGTTCATAAAACATATCAATATATAACATATTTAAATTATAATTAAAAAAAATATATTATTATTTGACAAACCAATCAAAATAAATTATATCCTTCAAATATTACACAACTTTTTTAACCTACCTATTAAAAAAAAATCAAATTCTATTTCTCAAAATATTATAACCCTATTGGTAATTTGGCCCTACAAATAGTCTTGATTTTACTCTTTTTACTTTTGACTATACAACAAACAACTCGAAAAAATCAAAATTAATGTGGGATAAAATGAGAAGGAAATTAAACAATTTTTGGAAAGGCAGAAAATTGACATGTAACCAAATGGGTAAATGGGTGTTTGAAATTCAAATTTAGTGAAAAATCTTAGAACAAGTTTGGTAAATGGCCATTTGAAATTCAAAGCTTAGAGTGGTCGGTAAATGGTCGTTTTAGATTCAAACTTGCAAACTATAACGAGTTTACGAGCATGATATTTTCATGGAGTGGGCCCTTATGAAGATTTGAAAGATTAAGTTGTTTCACCCCAGCTTGTGTACATTGCTGACGTTTAACACAACATTTGGAGGGTCCAAGTTTTAATTCCCTGAGAAGAGGTGTCAATTAGAGATTGAGGTTTTGAAAATGCCTGTGTTTGCAAGAAATGGTGGAGACATTGCAGAGAATACAAATATCAAAGACTATTTCCAATGAAGAAGATGACGCTTTAGGTGAATTGCCTGCTATTTGCAGGTATGTGACTTGTTCTTTTAGATATTTTTTGTTGAAAATCAAATGTATTAATTAACTATAAGATTTTATGTGTAAAAGATTTGAGCAGGAATTTGAATGTTTAATTATAATCCTTCTAAATCATTGTGATATGTAAATAAATGCTGCAATTAATCTATAGTTATATGATTTATTCTACATTTACACAACTAGTTAATCTGTTAGATAAATTCTCCTAGAACAACTATACTCCAAATAACAAATTATGCCATAAAGGAGCTAAAATTAAAACATAATCCTCATGTTATTGATATCTTAACTCCTATATGGTTTCTTAGAGATCAACAACAACTTGGGTTCAGATATTGCTTGAACTTTCAGAGTTGGTATCCAGTTGGGAGGTTCGTAGATTTTGGGTTTTGTTTCTTAGGTTGTCATTGGCAGTGAGAAAGGTATATAAGATCTTACTATGATTTTTTTCTTTGATTTTGTTTATTTGTTTGGGAGGGAAAACATGATACATTATTTCCCTAGCCTAATGACAAGAAAGGTATATGAAATCATAACTACAAGCATTTCTTCAATTTTTTAAATTTTATGGTGAAGTTACAGAACATTCTTAAGATCTGTAAATATGGTAATATGCTCAAGTAACAATCTCCTAGTATCTCTATTGGAGTTATATTTTTCCATGATGGGGATTTAAACCCTGGATCTCGTTTAAATTTCTTCATTTCCCTAGTAGCCAAACCCCTTGGATTACCATTTTTCTTTTCTTTTTCACTTCTAATGATTAAGTATACCAATGGCCTTACATGCACACACCTTTCTATGAAAAATGCTCTAATAAAATGTGCACACCTTTCTCATCACCGTGGTTTCCTTTAAATATTGTTTACAAGCATATAATTCACCATCCCCAAGAGAATTCGAATTGGTCAAAATACTTTATTTCAAAATTCTACCTTGCTACATCCTTTACATTCTTTAATTATCTATTAATCTATGTACAATAAAGTCAATTATATGTATTTTTTAAAGCTCAGAAGTCATTATTCTAAGGTCACATTGAACATAGGAGCACAAATAAATTTATTTATGTATATGTTCATTGGTCCAATTTTTTGAAATCATATATTTGTGTAATGGTGAAAATTATATACCTTGTTTTGAATTAATTTGATTAGTTTATTTCTTATG
>VDFB02173079.1:0-36320 GCA_007258455.2 Sequoia sempervirens | reverse complement strand
ACATTGCTAAGTATGAGGCACTTGTACATGAAATAGAATGGGCTAGAAAGAAAAATGTTAAATGTCTTTAGGTGTTTGGGGATAGTGAATTAGTGGTCAATCAAATAAGGAATATCAATGCTAATAAAAATAAATTGTTAAAGTAGTATAAGAATAGAGTTTGGGACATGATTAAAGAGTTTGATGCATTTAATTTGTTGTCCATACTGAGAAATTAGAATAAACAAGCTGATAAACTGGTTGCCATGGGAGTTGAGTTTGATATTCCAGCTGAGGTGAAGAATAATCATACTCAACACTATGTCAGTTTTTGTTAGGCTTGCTGTTCTAGATAATATTTATTAGCAGGTATTTGATAATGATGAGAAGATTATTAGCTTCTTGATTGAAGAAGTTGAATTTGTAGCTTCTAATAAGCAAAATTTGTCTCTACAATATGAAGATCAAATTATTTTGTTGAAGTCAAACAAGCTACCAAAGGGATTGGTAACACTTGAGTCCATTTTCAACTCAAATGATCCGATGAGAAAAGAAAGGGCAAGTTTGTTTATCATACAAGATCATTATGAGCCTATTGAAATCTTCAAGGATAAGCTCCTAAAACTTGGAAAGGTATGTACTATAGAGGAAAGACATGCTTTCATTTTACTTTGTCAAGAGTTTGCTGATGTGTTTGCTTGGGAGTAACATGACTTGAAGGGATTCAATCCAGAGTTGGAACAACACACCATAGAGCTGGAAGCAAATGCAAAGCTGGTAAGACAAAGGTAGAGGCCTTTGAATCCTAAACTTGACACCTCATGAAAGCTAAACTGAATAAGTTAATTGAAAGTAAGATTATTTTTCCAATTAAGCATACCTCATGGGTGTCCAATCTTGTTCCTATAAGGAAGAAGAACGGTGAAATCATACTTTGTGTTGATTTCAGGGACCCTAATAGAGCCTTTCTTAAGGATCGCTACCCATTGCCCTCTATGGAACAAATTTTACAATTTGTAGCTAGATCTAATAGGTTTTCTTTGTTAGATGGCTTTTCAGGGTACAACTAGATACTGGTAAAAGAGGAAGATCAATAAGACAATCTTTAAAACAAAATGGGGAACCATGGCTTACAGGAAGATGCCCTTTGGATTATCCAATGCAGGGGCTACCTTCCAAAGAGCCATGGATATGGATTTTCATGGTTTGATGAACAAATTTGTAATGGTTTACTTAGATGATATTACTATTTTCTCTAAGAATGCAAGTGACCATTTAGTTCATTTGAAGCATATCTTCAAGAGGTGTAGAGAATATGGAGTTTCATTGAATCCCAAGAAAAGTATCTTTGTTGTCCATGAAGGTAAATTGCTTGGACATGTAGTATCTAAAGATGGAATTTCCATAGATCTAGAAAGGATAAGTGTTATTCTTGCTTTACCTTTACTTGCTAACAAGAAAGGCTTGCAAAGCTTTCATGGTAGAATAAACTTTGCGAGGAGTTTCATTCCAAATATTGCTTATCTTTTGCAACCTCTAACCTTTATGTTGAGAAAGAATGTTACTTTCAGCTAGATTAAAGAAGGAAAGACAAGTTTTGATGAAATAAAGAATGTCATAGTTGTTGCTCCAATGCTCATTAATCCCAATTTTAATAAAGATTTTATTCTTTATGCTTTTGGGAGTGTGGATACTATTTCAACAATGTTGTGTCAACATAATGAACAAGGTTTGGAGCAACCCATTGCATTTTTCAGACAAGCACTACAAGATTACAAGTGAGGCATTCTTTTGTTGAGAAGCATGTACTTGCAGTAATTAGAAGTCTTAATTTTTTTAGAAACATGCTTCCTAACAATAAGATTCAGTTACTAGTTGCTCACCCTATAGTGAAAGATGTCCTATTGAGTAGAGATATTAATGACAAAAGAGCTAGTTGGATTACCAAGGTAATGGAACATGATATCCAAATTAAGGTCACCAAGCTTGTAATGGTCAAAAGGATTATGTGAATAGTTGGCTAGAGATGTAGAGAATAGCAAGAAACCTGATGAACAAGTTGTCCTAGTGCTCAACAATGAGGAGCAAACTGTTGCTTTAGTTCCTTCCTCCAATTGGATTCAACAAATGATACATTACCTTCACACTAGTGACTATCATGAAGGTTTGGACAAAGCAAAAGGAAGGTATTTCAAACTTCAAGCCATTCCTTATGCTATCATAGAAGGAGTTCTATATAGGAAGGACTTTTATGGAGTTTTTCTAAGATGTGTTGAACCAGATCAGATTAATAAAATTCTGGAAGAATTCCATGATGGACCTTTTGGAGGTCATTTTGCACCTAAAAATATAGCTCAAAAGATCATGAGAGCTGGTTATTTTTGGCCTGATTTGTTTAAATATGCTCATGCTTGTGCTAGGAAATGTACCAAATGCTCACTATTTACAAGAAAACAAAGGCTTGTAGCCTTTCCTTTGCATCCAATTCAAGTTGAATAGCCCTTTGGCAAGAGGGGTCTTGATTTTATTGGACCAATTAACCCACCTTCAAGTGTAGGTCACAAATGAATATTGACTGCAACTGGCTATTTTACTAAGTGGTCAAAAGTTGTGGCATTGAAGGAGGCTAATGAGACTATTGTTCTAAAATTCTATTAGGACCTAATTACAAGGTTTGGTACTCCTGATTCCATTATTTATGATAATGCATTAGCATTTGTTGGTCTGAATTTTTTTGATTGCTCTGTTAAAAATATTATATATTTGAATACTTTGTCCAATTATTACCCTTAGGGTAATGGACAAGTTGAATCAACCAATAAGAACTTGATTAGGATCATCAAGAAGACAATTGAGGATAACCAGAGAACTTGGCATGAAAAGTTGAAGCTAGCCTTGTGGGCAGATAGGATTTCTCCTAAAAGAGCTACAGGTAATTCACCATATGTTCTTAATTATTTCAAAGAAGCAAGACTTCCAATTTCAGTTGAATTTCCAACCTTGAATTTTATCAAAGAGCTTGAAACGTTAGAGGAAGAGCCTATGGAAATCAGGCTTACACGGCTGATGGAGTTAAAGAAGAGATGAGAAAGGAAGCATTGAGAAATTTAGAGATTCATCGGGCTCAAATGAAAAGGAATTTTGATAAGAAAGTAGTCCTAAGAGTGTTCAAGGAGGGTGATCTTGTTCTCAAGTGGGATGAACTTAAAAGTAAACCTGGTAAGCATACCAAGTTTGATGCCATGTGGAATGGCCCTTATGTGATTATTGAATGCAAGCAACATAATGCTTTTTTAGCTTTCAAAGCTAGATGGAGAGGTGCTACCTATCCTAGTCAACATGATTCGCCTCAAACATTATTTTTGAAGAGAAAAAGTTTGCAAATGTACATAATAGAGTAAAGTTTTCAGTTAATAAGTGTTGATTGCACATCAATTTCAGTTCAACTTTTCTTTTTCAATAAGTGTTGTTGCACAGTTTGTTGGCCCTGTTCAAAGCCATTGCAGTTTGCTTTCAATTTTTTTTTGTTGTTATTCATTTCTAATAGCTGAGTTACAGAGAGTTTTCTGAGGACCAAAGGACAGGAATTGACTCCTATGCCCAATGGATAAGTTTATGCTACTGGTCTAAAATTCTTAGCAGGCAAGCACATAGCAGAGGTCACTAGGAATGTTACCAAATTGTGCTTTTTACCCCAATCAAGTTAGGCTAGGACAATACTGACGTTTTAATTTGAAGAAAGAGAAAGGTACACAAAAAATTTCTGCTAAGCTTTTCATAATCATACAAAATAATGCTATGAAATGAAATTTTCAATTTTCATTATGTAATTGTTTACCAAAAGCAGAAATAGTGCACAAGTCATTACATGAAATAAATGTTTATATTCAAAAGAGAAGTGTTTATATTTTCCCACACAAGTCGTGGGAGTAGCTGAATGATATATAATAAAGGATAAAATGTATATCTAAAAGTAAAAGACACATAAGAGAGAAGCGATCCGTCATTTCCTGAATGACGAACCCCATTATTGATCAGTTGCATCTTCAGTTCCTTTGTTGGTTGCTTTAGAGTATCTACAAGAGTCATAAAAGTGATGTTAGAGCTTAGGATTTCGGGTCTCTTATATGTTAAAACCAACAAACATACAAACTATCTCTTATTATACTTCAAATCAAAGAGTTACAAATGTCTCAAGATCATATTTACATCCATCATGAAGCATTAAGAAGAGTAAAATATATTAGATCATCATAAGAACCTCAGGGACTTCTTATTTTCTTAACTTGTTTGTTCACTGTGCAAGTAGAAGTCAAGTGCCATTGCAAGATCCATGCATGATAACATATGAAACCAAGAGATAATATCCATAATATCCATGATAAACGCAAAACCTTGCTCAAAATTATAGTATGTGGAGAAAATGTGTCTCCCACAAGGGTTAAGCCCAACAATTGTATAAGAGGATCAAATGCCTTTAGATAGTTACATGGACAAAGTGCATCTACTGCACAGTCAAATCTATAGATCCATAATTAGCAAATGCCAAAAAAAGCACAATTTTGAAGACATACAATCACCATTGAAGGGGAATGCTAATGGAAAAGGGGTAGAGCAGTCAAGCATCAAGGTGTAGAGCCCATGGTAAAGGCTAGTAATAAAAGCTTGTAATGATAAAATGCAGTCCTAACAGTTAGAAAACATTGTCATCAAAATAAAACAGTCATAGTGACCTCTAAAGGAGCAGCTTATAAAACAACTAAAACATTAAACTATCATAATTTACCAAAGGGAAGACAATGGTATATTCAAAAAAATTATGATAATTATCATTCCAAATCTATCTTCAAAACATGAAAATATAAGTTCATACTATCAAATTCAATCTAAAAACATGTGATTTAGTTCTTCTATATTGACAAAACAAAAAAAGGTGACTTGGAATTTTTAATTAAGATTGATATTTAATGAAACACAAGGAAATGTGTGTTTGTATGTCAAATAAAATGCATATTTTAGAGAAAAATAGAGTGTGTGGGTCTTGTTCATGATGAGATCCACATGCCTTTTTAATATTTTGGAATTCTAATAAATGTGATCATGTTATAACTTGCTTTGGGGAGAGAGATGGAGAGAGGGGGAGATATGGAAATATATGAAGAGAAAGATAGAGAGGGGGATATAGAAAGGAAGAGAGGTGGAGAGATAGATCAAAGTCGAGATCAAGAAGAAAGTCAGATCTCGATCGATATCGAAAAACGTCAGTCAGATCAAAATAAAGATCGTCAACAAAGTCGGCGTCGGGCAAATAAAGATAGGGAGGTATAGAGGGATAAAGAGGGATAGGGAGATAGATGTAGAGAGAGGAGGGAGGGAAAGAGATATAGATAGAGCGAGATATTAACATATAGAGAGGGATAGGGAGATAGATAGAGAGACATAGGGAGATAGAGGTAGGGAAATATATGGATAGAGAGATACTTGGAGGTATAGATGAAGAGGTAGGTTTCATTTTTTTCTTCACACAAATATGAGCGTGTTATAACACATTCACATTTTTATCTTTTTTGGATAATGTCAAGCTTTAGGGTTGGATTTTCTTTGGGAATCCAAACCAAACAGTTGGACTTACATGGCAATTCCCAAAGACGTGTTTTGCAAATTCTAAAAAATGACACAATCTAGTACTCTCCATCAAGTTTGAATGTCTTTTAGTGTCAGATTAATAAAACCACAATAACATTGAGTCGTCTGTTAGTTTTTTAATCATTTAATTTTTTCTACATTTCAAATATATTAAAGGTTTTGATATTTAATTTCTTTTGATAGTGTCTCCATATTTTTCAAAAACTTATTTATGGTATTTTTGGTTTCATTTTTTACCCGTTCATCAAAATTTGCAAAAAATACATTTTTACAAACTAGACTATATTCCTTTTTTTAGACTACAGGAATCAGGTAGCCCCCTATAAACTATAGTGCACCTAGTAAAAAAATTTCACATGACCGGTGACACTAGTACGACATGCCTTTCAGTACCACGAGGATGGGGGGAGACTGAGCCTCGTGACCTCTTGCTTGTAATAGGATGCTTTAGCCAATTGAGCTAGGCCCCCTGACCCACAAACTAGACTATATTTTATACACATTTAAAAAAAAAAAATTTTGATTAGTTTTAAAAAAATTAGGGGGAGTGGGCTCAATTTTTTTATTTTATGATGTGCACAGTTTAAAAATTAGTAAAAAAATCATATATATTTATTAAAAAATTACTAGAAAAATTAGGCATGAATTACATAACGTCAGCTAATTTTTCATTGAAGCATTTTTCAAATACTAAAAAAAAGTTAAAATTTTAGGGGGGAACACTAGACACTATATTAATGTTTTTTGACAAAAACAAGAGAACTTTGTGGGCTCCCCCTATTTGAACCCCTTAATCTCCACTATTTTTAATATAAGTTGCATATTCAAATTTTGAGCATAACTATCTTCAATTTCTCATCAAAGATTAGTTTTTCCTAATTAAAAAAAAGACCACTTAAGACCCCCTTTCGATACCCCATTTCCCTGCACATACCCATATCTATACCAAATATTGCTTATACATTAGGTTTTTCATCTAAATTTATGTAGGATCCTTATATGGATCATTGGAAAAAAAAAGAATGTATATCAAATGTAAATTAATTATAGTTTTTATTATCTACATGCGCAAAGAATAAAAAATATTTAGTTATTGTGATATTCACTATGTTGGTGATCCTATTGATAGGAAATATACCTCAAGCTATGTCTTCAAAATATAGTATAAGTTCTCTCACATGATGTAGTAAAAAAAAAATCACTCCTAGCACTTTCATTTGCGAAGGATGAGTATAGAAGTGTAGTAGAAATATAATGGAAAGCAATGTGGCTAAAAACAATACTTGGACAAGCTTCATTTGGGTACCAATGAGAATACTATTTTATTTTGTAATATCCAAAGTTGCATTTCTCTTGTCAAGAATCTATTTATGCATCAAAGAACAACGCACGTTTTGGGCAAGAGCACCTAATGGACTATATGAGGAAAATGTAATAAGTGTTTAAAGAGTGCTAGGGATTCATTTAATAAGGTCTTTCAAGAGCATCTCAATGTGTTTGAGTCATTTGAAGGGTGTTTAGGTAGGTTGTAAGGTCAATGTATCTAATTTGCAAAAATTGTAAAATGTTGTAAAATGAGGTCTACAATGGGTTTTAGGCGTTTTGTCATTAGAACAAGGACTTGGTATGCCATTTCATAATGTAATTAGTCCATTTAGTGGTCTAGATGCATTGGGGGATTCAAAAATGCAAAGAAAAGCAAAATCTTGTTGTTAAGGCAAAATAAGGAAGATGGAAGGTCAAGTTGGTTGGGTAGTTGAAAAAATTAGTTGTAATATGTAGGGACAAGTATGAAAAGGCATAAATAGCCTTAATTCATCATTAGAAGGTAGAGAGGGGTGTAAATAATTAAGAAACATTAATGGAGCCTCTTTTTATATTCAAATTTATGTATTTTGACTAGTTTTTCTGAGTTTTAGCCTCATGTACGGCCCCGTAGAGCCATATTTTTGTAGGGCAGTCATTTGGAATGATTAAGCTACGAGTCTAAAACATTCTCCTTTTTGTCTCACTCAACTTCATGCAAATTTGAGTAAGTTATGGCTTGTTTACTGAAAACGGGTTCAAACCCTTGCTAGGGTAAGTAAAATATAATAAAAATTATGTTTCTTTTAATTCCACTGTTGGAATCACTTGAGAATTGGTAAGGAGGTATGTTTTTATGTCTACTTTCAATTTTCAAAGTTACAGAACGATTGGTGATGGTTAGTTTTTAAAATCATGATGCCCTAGGCTATGTTTTGTGGGAAAAATCAGGAAATTGACAGAATACAGTGATGTTTTGCGGTTTTGTTTGTGAAATTGGTATATAAATTGGTTGACATTGCTTGTAGATGTTAAATTATGTTGAGACTCATGTCTGAAATGGATATGATGAACTATAAGGGTTTGAGTGTATTTTGAATGTTGTCTTGACAATATAGGGTTATTATAGTCAATTTTGGGGATTGAAATTGGTGGCTTTGAATTGATGAATGCTAAAATGTCTTGAAAAATGAATGAGGAACAGTAAGTTATGATGGTGCAAGTTATGTTATATTTTTTTAGGTTTTATTAAGGAGATTTGGCTTGGGAAATTGGCATTTGTTTTGTGGATGTGGCCTAAAGGGCCT
Organism: Sequoia sempervirens; assembly: GCA_007258455.2. Classification (NCBI taxonomy): domain Eukaryota; kingdom Viridiplantae; phylum Streptophyta; class Pinopsida; order Cupressales; family Cupressaceae; genus Sequoia; species Sequoia sempervirens. The sequence continues at coordinate 28,083 of VDFB02173079.1, read as the reverse complement.
AATTGTTGTTTTGAACAATTCACTTGGAAAGTTCATTTGTGGGAATTGTTTATGTTGATAGAAAGGTATGGTCCAATGATATTGATGTTGTTTAAATTTTTTTGAGAAGACTCCAAGTGATTTTGTGCATTATTCTCAATTTGATGGTTTTGATTCAAGGGTTTGTGAAGGAATAATGAGTCCTAGTTGTAAGGGCATGAGAGATATGTTTGAGTTTTGCTTAAATGTGATTGGGTTTGTGATTTTTCTTCCTCTAGCATTGCATCAAAGTGTTATCAAAGTTCAGAAGGTCTGGGATGGTAAGTTGGTTTGTGGTTTTTGGTTTTGTGTTGTGTTGTGGTTGGTTGCAAGTTGAGTAGATAACCTGGTTGTTGCCAAGAAAAGGTAGAGAAATTTGAGAAAAAGTTGAGTTGTGGAGCAAGGAGAGACTTGTTGAGACCATCTAGGATAGATGGAGAGACATTTGCAGGTAGAGGAAGAAAGGAAGAAGAAAAAGAGGCAAGAGAAGATGGGTTTCATTTAATAACGTCTTTCAAGACCATTTTAATGTGTTTGAGTCATTTGAAGGGTGTTTAGGCAGGTTGTAAGGTCAATGTATCGAATTTGCAAAAAATGTAAAATGTTGTAAAAAGAGGTCTACAATGGGTTTTAGGAGTTCTATCATTAGAAAAAGGACTTGGTATGCTATTTCATCATGTAATTAGTCCATTTAGTGGTCTAGTTGAATTAGGGGATTCAAAAATGCAAAGAAAAGAATTTTTTTGTTAAGGCAAAATAAGGAAGATGGAAGGTCAAGTTGGTCGGGTAGTTGAAAGAATCAATTGTAATACATAGGGACAAGTGTGGAAAGGAATAAATATCCTTAATCCATCGTTGGAAGGTAGAGAGGGTTGTAAATAATGAAGAAACATTAATGGAGCCTCTTTTTATATTCAATTTTTTGTATTTTGACTAGTTTTTCTGAGTGTTAGCCTCATGTACAGCCCCATACAACTGTATTTTCATGGGGAAATAATTTGGAATTGATTAAGCTATGAGTTTACATAATTCTCCTTTTTGTCTCACTCAATTTCATGCAAATTTGAGTAAGTTATGGCTTGTTTACTGAAAACGGGTTCAAACCCTTGCTAGGGTAAGCAAAATATAATAAAAATTATGTTTCTTTTAATTCCACTATTGGAATCACTTGAGAATTGGTAAGGAGGTCTGTTTTTATGTCTACTTTCAATTTTCAAAGTTATAGACCAAGTAGTGATGGTTAGTTTTTAAAATCATGATGCCCTAGGCTGTGTTTTGTGGGAAAAATAAGGAAATTGACAGAATATAGTGAAGTTTTGTGGTTTTTTTCATGAAATTGGTATATAAATTGGTTGATATTGCTTGTAGATGTTGTTAAATTATGTTGAGACTCGTGTCTAAAATGGATATGATGAACTATAAGGGTTTGAGTGTATTTTGAATGTTGTCTTGACAATACAGGGTTATTATAGTCAATTTTGGGGATTGAAATTGGAGGCTTTGAATTGATGAATGCTAAAATGTCTTGAAAAATGAATGGGGAACAGTAAGTTATGATGGTGCAGGATATTTTATATTTTTTTGAGGTTTTAGTAAGGAGATTTGGCTTGGGAGATTGTTGTTTGTTTTGTGGATGTGGCCTAAAGTTCCTAGTTGTTTTGAACAATTCACTTGGAAAGTTCATAGGTGGGAATTGTTTATGTTGATAGAAAGGTATGGGCCAGTGATATTGATGTTGTTTAAATATTTTTGAGAAGACTCTAAGTGATTTTGAGCCTTATTCTCAGTTTTATGGTTTTGATTCAAGGGTTTGTGAAGGAATAGTGAGTCCTAGTTGTAAGGACATGAGAGATATGTTTGAGTTTTGGTTAAATGTGACTAAGTTTGTGATTTTTGTTCCTCTAGCATTGCATCAATGTTAAAATCCATGTGTAAGTTTTTTTTAAGTTCTCAATAATTAAATTACTCTCAAGCTATATTAATATTGAAGGTCAAATGGTAGTTATATCCCATGTTATGGTTGTGGAAACCGAAGCTTAACTCTAGTAGCCACTAATGGCCACGGAGACTTAGGCTTGAATCTTAGCAACCACATTTATGAAACCTTTATAAAATGTAAGACTCTCTACATTCTAAACAGTGCTAGGGACTCAAAGAGTTGGAGTGTGCATGTCAATGCCACCTCATAGTGGTTAACTATATTTTTTTAATATGTAAGGATTTATATACATTCTCTTCCTCTATATTTATTCTTTCAATTATAAAGCACTATACATGTAAGACGTAACAATAATTTTAAGACATGTCAGTATTTGTTAAGACCTAAGGGCATTGTGTAAAGAACTTGGCAGAGATTATTACAAGGAGGCTTGAGCTCCAATAAGAACTCTATAAGACACATTTGTGAGCATAGTCGATAAAATTAGGTTTTAAATTGTGGCAAAAAAAATTATTGTACAGTCTTGAATATATGATCTTGATCTTGACATGTATTTTATCCATATATGTTTTTTAAATAAGTCTTTTATTATGAAGAAACTTCATTTTTATTTTAAAAATGAAATTGACAATGTATGGCTCCTATAAACACTAAAGGGTAGTGTTAGAGTAGTCCACATTCTTATAAGTTAGATCAATTAATTTGTTCAATTATAAATATTAAATTCAAATTATTATTGTTAACTCACCCAAAATAGTCTCTCTCAATAATCCTATATTATGAGTATCAAAACCAAGTGGTAAACAATTTGAATATTGAGTAAGATAATTAATTTAGTGTTAGCAAGGCTACTATAAATAAAAAGATTGCATGTATCTAAAAGTTCTTATCTAATTAAATTGGCAAGGAAAAATCTCTTATCATTGAGGAAAGCAGATAAAACATAGTAATGTTATCAATATATTTCTATGTGTAACAAAAAGGGTATATTTGAGTGTTATTATCATCGAGTCTCTAACTTTTTATACACATAAATTTCAAATAAATTATTCGGGAAAAAATATTCTACACTTAAATTGGTTTATTCAAGTTAGGATAATGACTGCATCTTAAGAAAAATCAAGTACTAGGAACTAAGTCAAGTGATAAATCATTTGGGGGGGGGGACCCTCTTATCAACACTATTACTTTAGGACACATTTAAGAGTTTAAAGGTGACTATCAAATAGAAACATATCTAAACAAAAAAATGGTGACATTTTTGTTAGATCCACATTAAAATGTGGGCACGACACCATTGTTGATCATTCTTGTATTTACTACCATTGTGAGATAGTGGTGATTTAAACTTGGGTGAAATATGGGAATTCTGGTCAATCAAATATGAGTTCGGGGAACTCAAGTTGTTGATCTATGAAGCCTCTATGCAATATGTAGGTAAGGCCATCAGAGACGAGCCCCCAAGGACTAGGGTCTAGCCCCTAGGTCTTGTTCTCTTATTTTTACTTTGAGATTACTATTAGTATATATTTTATCATTTGACATGCGATTTGAATTATGTTTCAAGTTATCAATTAGTTAGTTGAACTAATTAGGTCTATCTCAATGATGTGGATTTCATGTCTCCACTTGAACCAGATCATGATTGTCACAACAATTGCTTACTTGACCAAGTTCTTATAATTGATTGGTCAAATATTGTTATGCTTTCATGAAGTGCATGGATAGGAAGCAACCTCTGTGAGTCATGCATATGTTTGTAATCAAAATTTGAAATTTGTGTCTTGTCCTTAACTATATTTTGGTGTAAAATTTTGAGCATTGTATCGTCTAACCTATATCTTATACAAAGATATAATATTCCAACATTCTCCCCCTTGTTACATCAATCTAAACCAAGGATGGAACACTACATAGATTGAATAGAGCAACCCATCTAGAAATTTGATGAAATACCTCCTCTCAATCTCCCTCATTGAAGATGCATTGGATTCTCTACCATCGAACAATACCTTTGAGTCAAAAACTACTCAAATAAGTCACAAGTACACCTCTCATCTTGTGAATCAAGAAATATTCAAGTATCTACAAAAGTATCACTCTATGTGTGAATTGAGACACATAATTATCCATAGCAACAACATTTCTTCTTACGTGAATCAAGTCATACTCAACTAACCACATATACACCTCTTTATCTATCATTTGAAACATTATCACCTATCTATTGATACAAATCACCAAGTTTGTGGATTAGGACATTATCAAGTGTCTACAAATACAATGAAATCGACAAGCCCCCTTGCCCCAAGAATGAACATAAATGCAATGGTACTTCTAAAACAATCGACAATCTCCAAGTGAGAAGCTACCTCAATATTTCAAAAACTTTCAACCTCTTTTGTCCTCTAGCCTCCTCTGTTGAGTTGTTATCTTTATCTACATGATGTCTCATTTGAATCTTAATAAACTATGTTAGAAGGCTATTGAATTTGGCATAGCTAGTTCTCTTACCTTATAAGTCATGTCCTTAATCTATAGGTGATTGATTCCTTGCTATCTGCTATGGAGTAAGGTATGTTTCATGGAAGTTGCAAACCCACTGCTCGACTGTAAACCAATTGGTTTAATATTCTAATGTAGTAGATTGAATCTATATTTGTATCACTTTTAGAAAGAATTTATGCTTTATACATGTGGGAATCAAATCCATAGAGACATGAGTATATCAAATTAGGTCAATCTAGTTTAAGTAGGCACAACCACCAGGAAATCCTATTATGTAATATATAAATCTGTAATGTAAACTTCGTCACTACTGTAAATGAAATCATTTTCACTTTGAAAAATCTAATTTATTCCCATTCATAAATACGGAGAAATGCAAAGATTTTAGCCACGATCTATTCTTCTCATTTAGTATTTACGGCATACTCAACATTAGCAATTGTGGCTGCAGAATAGCAATGCCCTGCATCAAAGGAGACCAATAGATATTCATAGGTGACCAATCTTGCAGTGTGGGACAGTCTGATCGGGAAGTGAGATGATGGATGGACTAATGAAACGCGTTTTGAAGTCGGACCATCCAGAGATTGCCGTTTCCTCTCTGTGCTGGCTTCACGCCGCACACAGCCGCTTTTCCTGCATTTCCCATTTTCTACCCATATTTCTCTTCCAAATGTTGTGGCTCTAATAACAACTTGAAAAATGGTAGAGCATAAAATTGAGATTACACCATGATACACACACAAAATAATATACAATATTATATTATGATGAATCTAAGAGGATTTTAAATTTGCTTGTACTATTTTTTAATAAGCATCTTCCCTTTTAACGACCTGACAATTATCTATGCAACTTTTTATCATAAAAATAACCCTCAATTATTAATATATTAATATATAATATATTAAGATGTAGTACTCCAACACAATGGTTGGGTCCAAGTATTTTAGGTGTAGGGTAAATGTTCCTTCATCTAGAATCCATAATCCATAAGTCAAAGTCCCTACTTTAAACATTACTAGGCTATGTCTAATTTTCATTTACATCTTTGTTTATAGTTAAATATACATCTCTACATTAGTTCGTAGGAAGCTAAGAATATCCATAGTGTTTTCTAAATTACCCTTCTTTAAAAGCGAAAATCTTATTGCAAGTCTTGACTATTGATAGTCTAATACTAGCAACCAAGGAAAATACATATTCAATTAGATATTTGTATATAATGGAAAACTTCATTCAAATCTTATACATTATGTATACATATAAATTATGTTTATAGTTTTGAGTTTTAGATCATACAAAGCTTCCTCATATAATTTCAATGACAATTCCACCATACATATAATTCAGTTTGAGTTTTCATAAAATAGACAAATTAAACTACTAATAGGACCTAAAACAAAAAAATCCTTAAGATTATTAATATTTAGTTTGGTCTAAGATTTCACTTGGTAAATACTAAAGGTTTCTTTGTGTAGGTTTCAACACCTAGAGAGTTAGGTGTCATGGGCACAATGTCCAATTTCTAGTATTTAGGGTATAAAGAAATTTGTTCAACATGTCATTAGTTTCCCTTAAAAATAAGCCTAACCTCCCTTTTTCTGAGCTCATTATGATCATTTTACCCCATGCAAATCTATCCCTTTTATGCCCTATCTATTAATAAGCTATGGTGCCCAACTCATGAACTCCCTAGATTGCACATTATGTGCTTTCGTCTAGCTTTATTTGGATATACGTATGTATAATTTTACTTATTGAAGCCCGCAAGGGAAGCCTCAATAGATTTTTTATTTTTCATGTTTCTTAATAAGAAAATCTTGATAAACCCTAAGTTTTGTTCTCATTGGCCCTCAATAAACTTGTCTGATGGCCTTACAAATAGTTTTCATTCACCCACCTCAATGAACAATGCATTAGGATTCACATGTTGGTTGTGACCGCCCGTTTGGTTGGTCATTGGTCCAAGGCTTGGTCCCCAAAAGCCTTAAGCTAGAAACAATATAGTTGATTTTTTTTTATCACAAAATATAATCTTATACACAAAAATTTGCAACCATACAAAAAATATTTTCAAAAATCCATATAGAACTATTTTTAAAATTCCTTTATTATTTTCTTACAAATCCATGTAATTAATTATGAACAAAGACCTACTCCTTCCAAGCATTAACAAAATTAAGGTGATCTCCACCCACAACCCAACAACTAGGCTTTGATACCAAATGAAGAAAACTTTGCATCAATCTAAAACTATTTCCACAAAAAATCATGAGTAAAAAATATGCAAAAGAATAGACAAAAATACAAATAAGACATGATACAAGATATATTGTAGAAAAGAAAAATCCGCATGAGAGAAAAAACAAGCCTCCAAAACTATCCACACAATGTATTATCTCATGGATGAAGATTACACTACAAATACATAGTCTCCATGAATATGTCCAAAGCATCAATCTCTCTACTTGCACCCCATGTGAACAAGTAAATGAAAACTATGTGACCTATAAGAGATAATCAATTAACCTTAGCCAACAATAAAAAGGTTATAGAAAAAGAGACTGAAAAAAAGAGAAGAAGTACAAGAAATAGAGGAAGGGAGAGAATGACAAATCTGCATACAAAGATAAAAAGGAAAAAATGATAAAGAAATGTAAAAAGATAAAGGTAAAAGATAGATGGAGAGAATAAAACAAATAGAGATTGAGTTAGTGAGAAAGTGAGAGAGAGAGAATAAAGAGAAAGAAATTGAGAAAAAATATAGAAATGTGAAAAAATAGAAATGGACAATGAAGATAGATAGACAAAGAGAGATAATTAAGAAGATGAGAAAAATAGATAACAAATAAAAGATAGAAAGACATATGGGGAGAGTAAATAAAGAAATAATTTTGATTGGTGAAGCCATGGTTTCTAGATTTCAGTCCTATGACAAAGAATTCCTTGGTTTTACCTATTTCGGTTCATTCTTTTCCATCCCTCTTTAGTTTTGGGTTGATTCCATAATACACCTATCTTCCCCTTTGTAATAGTGTTATGCAAATGTCACAAAGGAGGCTAGAAATTCTTCTAAGGCACCTTTGATCCAAAGGGAAGAGGAGAAGGATGCTATACTACTTAATACGAATGGGTTTTTGGCGTATCAATCAATAGGTACACTAAAATCACATTATGATTTTTTTGTAAATTGGTCTCCAATTAATTAAAATATTCCAATCTAAACCCCTTACAAAGACAATGAAAAGGTATGCAACTCTCTCTTTTTTTTTGTGGACTCTAGGTATCCCCACGACTTGGCCCAATGCCCAACCTGCCTTACCTTGGTCTTACATTCTGCCAAATTGGGGTTAGGAAGGGGTGAGTTGGGTCATAGGGATAGAAATTATTCTAAGGCACCTTTGATCCAAAGGGTAGAGGAGACAGATGCTATGTTACTTAATATGAATGGATTGTTGGTGTATTAATCAACAGGTACACTAAAATCACATTACGTTTTTTTTGTAAATTGGCCTCCAATTAATCAAAATATTCCAATCCAAACCCCTTGTAAAGACGATAAAAATGTATGAAATTATCTTTCTTCTTTTTTTGTTGACTAAGGGGTATCCCTGCGACCCAACCCAACACTTAACCCGCCTTACCTTGGTCTTACATTTTTCCAAGTTGGCATCGAGAATGGGTGTCATGCTGGGTGAGAGACACACAAAAGAAAAGACACACAAACCCTTTCAAAGATGATACAAGGTATGGACATCTCTTGCTTCTTTTTTTGTTGACATAGGGGTATCCTTGCGACCCAACCCAATGCCTAATTTTCCTTACCTTGGTCTTGCATTTTTCAAAGTTGGGGTCAAGAATGGGTCTCACATTGGGGTGAGACACACACACACCCCTTTCAAAAGTGATAAAAAGGTATGAAATTCTCTTTCTTCTTTTTTTGTTGACTCAAGGGTATCCCTACGACCCAACCCGACGCATAACCTGCCTTACCTTGGTCTTACATTTTTCCAAGTTGGGGTTGAGAATGGGTGTTATGCTAGAGTGAGAGACACATAAAAGAAGAGGCACACACCCATTTCAAAGATGATAAAAAGTTATGGACTTCTCTTTCTTATTCTTTTTTTTCACTTAGGGGTATCCCTGGGACCCAACCCAATCCAAGTTGGGGTTGAGAATGGGTGTCATGTTGGGGTGAGAGACACACGAATCTCTTTCAAAGTTGATAAAAAGGTATGAACTTCTTTTTCTTCTTTTTTTTGTTGACTTAGGGGTATCCCTGCGACCCAACCCAATGCCTAACTTGCCTTACCTTGGTATTACATTTTTCCAAGTTGGGGTCGGGAATGGGTGCCATGCTGGGGTGAGAGACACAAAAGAAAAGAAACACAAACCCCTTTCAAAGATGATAAAAATGTATGGGCTTCTCTTTCTTTATTTTTTTGTTCACTTAGGGGTATCTTTGTGACCCAGCCCAATGCCTAACCCGCCTTACCTTTGTCTTACATTTTTCCAAGTTGGGGTGGAGAATGGGTGTCACCCTAGGGTGAGAAAAAGGAGGAAAGAAAAAGAAAGAATGATAAATAAAATAAAGGAAGAGAAAAGAGTGAAGGAAAGTGACAAAATGTAAGAAAAAGGAAGAAAGAAACAAAGCGAGAAAGATAGAAATAATAAAATATAAAAAAGAGGGATAACCAATATAAAGAAGGAAAGTAAAATTTGGGAAAACTAAAAATAATTAAGAAAGAAGAAAGGAAAAGGAAGGAGAGAGAAAAAAATTTAAAAGAAAAGAAAGGAAGAAGAAAAAAGAGAGAAGGAAAGTGACAAAAAGATAGAAAAATGAAGAAATAAACAAATTAGAAAAGATAGAAAGAATAAAAGAAAGAGAAACACCAACAAAGGAACAAAAGGAGAGATAGAAAGATAAATATGATGAAATAAATTTTTAAACATTTATAATGAAAAATGGAATTGAAGATAAAAATAAATAGTAAGAAAGAAGGGATAAATAAAATACAATTATAAAGAGAGAGATAAGACAAAAAGAAAGGTTAAGAGGGACAAATATAGATTGGAAGAAAAATAGAAATATAGAGAGATAGAAGCACATATAGAGAGAATCAAATAATAGAAATAAAGAAATAGCAAAGAAGAAAGAGAGAGATAAAGAAACATCAACAAGGAAAAGAATGAGAAAGGGAAATAGATCTAAACCATGAGATAAAGAGAGAATAAGATAGACAAAGAAATACACTACAAAAATAGAGGGAATGAAATAAAGGCATAATAGGGATAGAAATAAATAGTAAGAAAGAAGGGATAAACAAAAAGGCAATTATAAAGAGAGACATTTAGATAAAAAGAAAGGTCAAGAGGGAAAAAAATATAGATTGGAAGAAAAAAGGTTCTAAGAAATAAAGAGAGATTAAAGCAAAAAGAGAGAGCACCAAATAATAGAAATAAAGAAATAATAAAAGAATGAAAGATAGAGAAACACAAAAAAAAAAGAATGAGAAAGGGAAAAATATGTAGAGAGATATAAACTTGAAGATAAAGGTAGAATAATAGAGATAAATAAATACAAGTACAACAAAAAATGTAGAATAGGGATAGAAAGAGATCATAGGGTACAAGGTCTAAGCTCTCGGATTTGAGGCCTAGGTTCCATGTGTCTACTATCCACAATCTAAGGTCTTGTGTCAAAGATCTAGGGCCCATGGTCCAATGTCTATGGTTAAAGACATAGGGAAAAGGTTTCTTGGTCTAAGGTGTGAGGTCCAATTGTCTGAAGTTTAGAGTCTAAGGGATCATAATATTTAGTAATAGTTCCTTGATCTAAAGTCCATGGTCCATGAATCCAAGCTAGAACATATAGTGTTCACGGGTCCAAAGTTAAGGTTCTAGGGTTTAGGATCTAACTTCCAAGGTAAAAGGCTTTAAGATCATGTGTCTAGAAACAAGGTTTGGCTTCAAGGATTTGATTTGTAGGGTCTTGATTTGTAGTCTAAATTCTAGGGCCCAGGATCAAGTTCTCAAGGTGTAATGTTCAAGAAGTCTTGGATTCCAAGGTGAAGGATCAAGGGACACAATATAAGGGCACATAGTCTACAGTTTAAGGGACAATTTCTTATAACCTAGGTTCAAAGGGTATAGTGTCCACATTCCAGTATCTAAAGTTAAGGCTCTAGGGATGGGGTTCAACGCCAATGGTCCAAGGATTTATGGTATAGGGTATATGTTTCTTGTTGAGGGTGCATAATGGTAAGGTCCTAGTGATTACAAATCCAAGCTTTAAGGGTTCATAATAAATGGTATAGGTTTCTTGGTCAAGGGTTCATGATCTATAAATCTAGAGATAGGGCCCAAGGTCTAGGATCAAATTTTTAAGGTAAACATCTAGAATACAATGCTCAATTTCTCATATTTAGAGAAATTATTTTGTATAATCTAGTGTCCATAGTCTAGTATACATGGTCTTGCATCCAAACTCTAATCATCTAACAATCTAAGTTTCAATATTGAAGTTTGAAGCTCAGAGGTATAAGGTTTAAGGCCTAGGTGCTTGGGATCTAATTTCCATGTTCTACTCTCTGAGGTCAAATATCTAGTAGCATAGCCTAAGCACTAGGGTTCATCCATAAATTTAAGGTAAAGGGTAAATAGTAATATTTCTTGGTCTAGGGTCCACAAGTACAATACATAGCCTCTAAGGTTTAGGGTTCAAAAATTAAGGGTCTATGATCTAATTGTTTAGGCTATAGGATAATTTTTTATCAATCTAGGGTCCATGATCCATGAGGCTAGGGTTTAGGTCAAGGTCTATGGGTCAAAAACTTAAATTATAGGGTCTAAGGTCCAACCCATATAGAAAGAGAGAAAAATATATGGAAAGAAGAAAAAAATAAATAGAAATAGCAATGTAGAGAAACATTAAAAATAAATAAAAATATTTAGACAATGAAAATTAAAAGGAAAAAAGATATGCCAAAAGAGAAAGAAAAGATGTATAAAGGTAGATGTGAGTGAGAAATACACTATGAGAGAAAAAGGAAAGAAAAAATATAGGAAGAATAAAAAAAATCATATAAACATTAAAAAAAAATGATAAATATGAAATATAGGAAAGAAAGAAATAATGAAATTAAGTAAGAAGTTCTAGAAGTAAAAACAAAAGGAAAGAATAAAAATCATTAAGAGAATAAAAGTATATATATATAGATAGAGAGAAACAAAAATAGAAAACACTAAGGGAAGGAAAGAGACAATAAATTGGATACAAAGAAAGAAAGAAGGGTAAGAGGAAGAGAGATTGAGATAAAATAGAAAGAATGACATTAGGGGAAATAAAAAATAAGTTAAAGAGAAAATTAGTGAAAGAAATAGTAGAGAGATGTGGAGAGAACAAAGTAAATATAGAGAGAATTTTTAAAAAAAATGAGAGAAAATAAGAAGAAAAGATAAAAATACAAAAAATAAATCTAAGAAATAGAAATAGATATTAAAAAATAAAGATAAATAAATAAATAATCTGAAAATAACAATACCTATTAAAGAAAAAAATAAATATAAAAAGAGAAAAATAAATGATGAAACATGGAGAAGGAGAGATAGACACATATAAGGAGATAGAGAAAAACAAAGATTGAAAATAATAGAAAAATAACATAAATAAAAAGGTTTGAGAGAGAATGATCAACATAGAGATAAATATTTTCAAAAGAGAGGAAAAGTGACAAAGCTAAGGAACTAAAAACAAATATTGATGAAGAAACATAGAAAGATAAAAATAGAGACAGAGTGAATAAATACAAGAGAAAAAGAGAGAATCAAATAGAAAAACACTAAGAAAAAGACATAGAAAGAAATAGATAAGCATAGAAAAAGATATAATATGAGTAAATGAGTAAACTAGAGAGAAAATGAAAAATAGATAGAAAGAGATAGATAGAGAGAAGAAGAGAGAAAATAAATAAAGAATTTGAGAGAGAAAAAATAGAAATAAAAGAAGAAAATAATTTAACACAAAAAAGAATGAAAAAAGTAAGAGAGAAAAATGCAAAGATAAATAGAGAACAAAGAGAGGCAATATTAAAAGAGTGAAAAAGAAAAAGAGAGGTACATAGACAATGAATGAAGCAAGAATGGCATGGTAAAGATCTTGGAAAATTTAAAGGATTATAATTAACCATTCTATACTCATGTCTACAAAACACATAAATGTTGAAGTAGTGAGAAGGATTATGTTGAGCTTAAATTTGAATTTGAAATTTACACATTCTATACTCATGTCCACAAAGTACATAATTCACTTGAGTTAATTTACAAATCATATATTTATGTCTACAAAGTACATAGTTTATTTGGATCAATCTTACAAATCATGGATTTAAATTTGGAAGAATGAAAAAATTTAATGATCAAAACTAATAATCGGAAAGAATGCATATTGCATCAAGTAAGAGTTTGATTACATACTAGTTATTAGTAAAAATTTCATGACTTACACTTATCCTTACATAAGAAATAAACAAATAAAATTAATTCAAAACAAGGTATATAATTTTCACCATTACAAAAATATATGATTTCAAAAAATTAGACCAATGAACATATACATAAATAAATTTATTTATGCTCCAATATGTGTAATGTGACCTTAGAACAATGACTTCCAAGCTTTAAAAAATACATACAATTGACTTGATTGTACACATATTAATGGAAAATTAAAGAATGAAAAGGATGTAGCAAGGTAGAATTTTGTAATAAAGTATTTTGACCAATTTGAATTCTCTTGGGGATTGGGAATTATATGCTTGTAAACAAGATTTAAAGGAAGCCACGTTGATGAGAAAGGTGTGTGCATGTAAGGCCATTGGTATACTTAATCATCAAAAGTTAAAAAGAAAAGAAAAATGGTAATCCAAGGGGTTTGGTTGCCAGGGAAATGAAGAAATTTAAACAAGATCTGGGTTTAAATCCCCATCGTGGCAAAATATAACTCCAATAGAGATACTAGGAGATTGTTACTTTCAAGCATATTGTCATATTTACAAATCTTAAGAATGTTCCATAACTTCACCATAAAATTCAACAAACTAAAGAAATGCTTGTAGTTATGATTTCATATACCTTTCTTGTCATTAGGCTAGGGAAAAAATGTATCAAGTTTTCCCTCCCAAACAAATAAACAAAATCAAAGAAAAAAATCAGAGTAAGATCTTATATACCCTACTCACTGTCAATGGCAACCTAAGAAGCAAAACCCAAAATTTACGAACCTCCCAACTAGATACCAACTCTAAAAGTTCAAGCAATATCTTCCCAAGTTGTTGATCTCTAAGAAACCATATAGGAGTTAAGATATCAATAACATGAGGATTATGTTTTAATTTTAGCTCTTTTATGGCATAATTTGTTAGTTGGAGTATAGCTATTATAGGCGATATATCTAATGGATTAAACAGTTGTGTAAATGTAGAATATATCATATTACTATAGATTAATTGCAATAGTTAAACATATCACAACAATTCCAAAAGAATTATAATTAAACATTCAAATTCCTGCTCAAATCTTTCACACATAAACTTTTAAAGTTAATTAATACATTTTATTTTCAACAAAAATGATCTAAAAGAACAAGTCACATACCTGAAATTGGAGGCAATTCACCTAAAGCGTCATCTTCTTCATTAGCAAGAGTCTCTGCTATTTGTACTCTTCACAATGTCTCAGTCATTTCCTGCAAACACGAGCATCTTCAAAACCTCAATCTCCAATTGACACCTTTTCTCAGGGAATTAAAACGTGGACCCTCCAAATGTTGTGTTAAACGTCAGCAATGTACACAGGCTAGGGCGAAACAATTTAATCTTTCAAATCTTCATAAGTGCCCACTCCATGAAAATCTCATGCTCATAAACTTGTTATAGTTCGCAAGTTTGAATCTAAAACGACCATTTACCGACCACTCTAAGCTTTGAATTTCAAACGGCCATTTACCAACTGCTCTAATATTTTTCGCTAAATTTGAATTTCAAACAACCATTTACCCATTTGGTTACATGTAAATTTGCTGCCTTTCAGAAAAGTGTTTAATTTCCTTCTCATTTTATCCCACATTAATTTTGATTTTTCTGAGTTGTTTGTGTTATAGTCAAAAGTAAAAAGAGTAAAATCAAGACTATTTGTAGGGCCAAATTAGCAATAGGGTTGTAATTTTTTGAGAAATAGATTTTGATTTTTTTGAATAGGTAGGTTAAAAAAGCTATGTAATATTTGAAGGATATAATTTATTTTGATTGGTTTGTCAAATAATAATAATTTTTTTAATTATAATTAAAATATTTTATATATTGATTTGTCTTATGAACAATCATTTATAAAATTGTTTTTTTCTATTTTGAATGACTTTAAAATTGATTTTTCTATTTTGAATGAGTTTTTTTTTTATAGGTAAGATAAGATTTATATTGATTTTCAAAAAAGGATTATAGAGTCCAAGCCCCTGACTAAGGGCAACAGAGAGCAACATTACTACAATACTTATCCATACACCATATAGACCTCACTGGGTCGAGACCAGCCTACCACTAGATACAAGACACCTACATATCATTACCCATTAAATTGTAAAGTAGAAACTTATAGATAGATAAGGACCCCAACCTAGACAAGAATCGAAGCCAAAAACTCCACAAAACAAAGGCTCGACACCATAGTTACCAGACATTCTTCTGGGAAAACACTCAAAACTCATGTTCCAAGCTGAATCAGACATAGCAACCAAACGAAATTTCTTCTTTAGAAATTTAGCCCCCATAGAAGCTAGCCTAGATGTTCCACCAACGCCATACCGCTTAAATCAAGAAGGGATAAAACTTTACCAGGGCATCCAGGGCATCCAGGTCCTCCAGTAGCACGAGATCATGAGGGCGAGGGATCCCTTTGCCCAACAAAGTTGTAGCCAATGTTTTCTCTAAACCCACCAGCAAATCCAACTAAAAGAGTCACTTCATAATCACCCTATCATCCACCTTATAAACTCCCACATCCAATATTCTGGCCAGAATGTGGGAGGAAATACAATAATCAGTCGATAGCCTTCCACCTCTGCCATGAAACCCATAATAGCCACACACTTTACTATTGCAAAAGCGAGATAATTCGAGTGGCAAATTATCCGACTTAAATGAAAATAAGTAACCGAACCAAGAAATGCCATTTGCCTCTTTGAGCTCCTCAATTGGATAGGAGTAACCATTTCGCCCATCTCCAATTCCTTGGCCGAAACTAGAAGAATGAAGTGTCCCATACCAAGCACAAGTACTTGCCACGAATAAGCCAAATGAAAAATGGCGATATACCAGTGCATAAAAGCATAGAAAAACCAACCCATCACCTTAAATGAGTGTCTTGAGTGGCGAGCCATAGAAATGATGAGAAACTGGTGACAAGACCATGTATTATTTTTTAAGAATCATATAATCTTCTTTAATTGAATATATAGTAGTCAGTTTTATTTTTTATTTGTTTTATTAATTTTTTCAGTAGGCTTAACTTCTTTATGAGAGTTTTTAGAAAGATGAAAGAATTTTAAGAGCTGATCTTTGTAGGATACTAGTAGATTAGAATAGATAGAGTTTGTTGTAGAGAAGGATAGAGAGTTGATTTTGATGAAAAAAAAATCTAAGATCAAAGAGGAAATCTATGAAGGTATGGTTCAATATGGATTGTTGTCAAATAGATCAAAAAATTCAGAATCTGAGAGTTTGGAAATATAAGATTTGAGGATTTGGGAATTCATTAGACTAGGAACTCATAAATTATACATTTACAAAGGGTACAAGACAACTTGGTGTAGTTTGGTGCCTACAAGATTTCTCAATGGTGAATGGAAGAAAAACTAATAAAAATGAAGATTTCAATATATGTTTTTTTGTTGCTATTCATTTAAATTTATTTAATATCCTAAAAAAATCATTTCTTCAATAAGAAGTGTTGGAAAAAATGAATAAGCATGCTAACAAATTGTTAGAGAGTTGACTGTAACAATCTAAAATAATATCAAATAGTGAGTGTTAATCTCAACATTAGATAGATGATTGTTAATTTCAATTTAATTATTATATGACCTGATTAAAGCCAAATTTATAAGATTTTGTTCTTCTTCTAGAAAACTATTAAAATGTATAATTCTTTGTCAATTAAATATATAAGATAAACAATTATATTTATATATCTCTTTTATATAATCTCTTTTTTTTCAACAATTTCATGATATTTCAAATAAATCATTTTCTAAAAGAAAGATGCCTATAAAAGATTGAATAGGTTTTTAATCAACTTTACAATCCTAGACATATTTTTCTCCAACATACTTTTGTTTTTTGAATCTTAATATATGTTGTGTGTCAAAAGCTAAAAGCTAAATTTAATTTATAAGAGAAAAAGATAATAATTTTACATAATTTAAAATATAATAGCAGCTCAACAAGAAAATAATGGAGAGTTCATACATGTCTTCTTCACAATCGAAAAGAACATTTTCATATTTGTTTTGATATATTTTCTTGGAGCAAACCTTATTATCTGATGTAACCAATATCAAATTACCAATCAATACAATATTTGTAGGATCAATCTAATAAATATAAGATTATATGGTGATTAGAAAGCTAAAACGTATTGAATAAGATTAAAAAATTTATTCCCCCAACATCAAAGTTATAATTCAAAAGAATATATATTTTTAAGAGGAGGCCTCCATTGTTAATGAGAAGGGCAAGGGTTCGGTGCCCTAAAAAATCTTAAAATATAAATTTTTAACCACAGAAACTAAAATCTTAGATTTTTTTGCTGGTACTTACCTCGATGCATTCTTCCCTATGTCTTCCATCAAGATCTCCATTTTCTTCCTCTGCTTTCTCTTAGAGCCATTTCTTGCAGTTCTTTCATCCAAACCCTAATTTTACTGCAACCCCTAAGCATATGGAAAATAAGGCTAAAGGATCTCTGTGAGAAGAAACCCATGGGGAGAATACCCATTTACTTGAGGAGTCCTCTACACCAGGAAATACACATAGAAAATACAAGAGTTAATGGTCTTTTTGTTGAGAAGTCTCCACATCAAGAAATTCATGTGGGAAGTGGAAGAGAAACTGGCCATGTTGTTGATGGTTCTAGACTTCCACGGACTGACTTCAGGGATTTGGAGTCGAGAATTGAAGCATTGATTGAGAGCTCGATAAAGGGGATTGAGACAAGATTTGAAGCAGCCATTCATAACTCGGTTGGCTATGTTGTTATTGCTGCTGGTTCATCGAAGTTTAAATCCTTGGAAGAGTTTTGTAGCGAATTGAGGAAGGGAAATGATGCGTTGTCGAATGTATAAGAGCATTGAAAGACTTGATGCATGGTGTGTATTCTGTGGAGGAGTTTCCTAGTTTCGATGTTGGGAAGCTGGGAAGCCTGCCAATTGCAGCAGCAATGGCACAAGATCTCCATTTTCTGCACAAGATCTCCATTTTCTTCCTCAAACGGCTTGCAAGAAAAAAACAAACGACTACGATTTGAAAAAGCAAACGGCTGGCAAGAAAAAAGAAAACGGTTGCACCTGATATTTTCTTCCTGCAGCTTTTTATGTTTGTAACCCTATTCATGTGTTGAAATAATAACCCTAGCCATGCAAGAGAAAACAGCTGGAGTTTTATTTCAACACATGAATAGGGTTACAAACATAAAAAGCTGCAAGAAGAAAATATCAGGTGCAACCTAAACCGTTTAAATTTTTCTTGCGAGCCGTTTGTTTTTTGAAATGGCAGTCACCGTTTGAGGAAGAAAAGAAAATGTAGATCTCTGCCATTGCTACTGAAATTAGCAGGATTCCTAGGAGTTTTATTTCAACACATGAATAGGGTTACAAACATAAAAAGCTGCAGGTGCAACCGTTTTATGTTTTCTTCCCAGTCGTTTGCTTTTTTCTTGCAAACCGTTTGATTTTTCAAATGGCAGCCGTTTGCTGAGTTTTATTTCAACACATGAATAGGGTTCCCGGTTACAAACAAAAAAGCTGCAGGTGCAACCGTTTTCTGTTTTCTTGCCAGCCGTTTGCTTTTTCAAATGGCGGTCGTTTGCTTTTTTCTTGCAAGCCGTTTGATTTTTCAAATGGCAGCCGTTTGCTTTTATCTGCTGCTAGCCGTTTGCTTTATTCTCATGCTAGCCGTTTGCTTTTTTCTCCAGATAATGCGTTTCAAAGAATTTCCTCCTCTGTCTTTCCCTATATATACACATTTGCACAACATTCTTATAGTGAGCTTTGATGCAGTAGATGAGGAAGAGAAGTACATATTCTTTCTCTAGGAAAAGAAAAATATTCGGCCATCATGATCTGCTAAGAGATTAGGAAAAGTGCTTTTGATCACTGCAGCCACATTGAGAAACAGGGGAAGGTAAGTTTTATGTCATTTGCTATTTCAATAAGCAGGTGTTTGTACGATAATTGTTTGCTGATTTTATGCCATTTAAGCTGAAAGAGATGATTGTTTTGAACAGCATATGGAGCTTTTGAGAAGATCAGGTGGAGTGTCAAAAGAGGCATTTAATAATTCTCGATGTTGAAATCAATTGTAGAGGTTAAATATGATTTCTCCTCCTCATATTCTCACTTTTCTATTTCTGTTTATTTTGGGCATGGCAATGCCTCCTGTGTTTATGTTTGTTCTGTTCTTTTTCCTCCGAGTTTTGTTTGTTTACATTTGTTATTCTTTTTCTTTTGTGTTTATGTTTGTTCTGTTCTTTTTTTTTCCAACTGCTTGTTATGAAAAATTGTTAAAAGCTCTTGCAGAGGAAAACATTCCTGATTAAAAAAAGGGTTTATTGTCCTTTCCCAAATTGCTCTGTATTGTTTTACAAGGGACAAGATGCATCTGGTAATCAAGAGGATACTGCAATTGGATGTGTTGAATAATACCAAGGCCTACCAGCTAATGAGAAAAACTCTGAGGACATAACATTGCATCGGCTTGCTCAAAATACATAGTGGAGGCGCTGTCAGGATGATTGAGCTCACACAGGGTTGGTATGAATTCAATCCTCTTTTTAGATCATCGATTTATATTTGGCAATTCTTTATTATATGAGAATACAAAAGCTGGCAAGCTCTTTTCTAAGATTGGATAAAGTATTAAGCTAGGTAATGTACTTAGAAGGTGTGAATAAAGAACTTAGAATATTGTCTCCAGGTCAGATATATTCAATACATTTTTTAACAAATCATGCTACTTAAATTTCCTTCTACAGACTACAAATCATTTTTTGCCAAGAGAATTATCTA
Organism: Sequoia sempervirens; assembly: GCA_007258455.2. NCBI lineage: Eukaryota > Viridiplantae > Streptophyta > Pinopsida > Cupressales > Cupressaceae > Sequoia > Sequoia sempervirens. The sequence goes on along the minus strand of VDFB02173079.1, from coordinate 8,278 downwards.
TTCTGGTCTGTTATTTACTTGAGTTGTCTCTTTTGTTTGTTTATTTGAAATTTATTTGTATTCTGTAATTCATTGAAGCTCATGGAACATTTTCAGTGTTTCTGAGGCTTTAACTAACTATTCCCTTTCCTTGGAATTCAAATAAATTACTTCCAAAATTCAACTTAATCAAATTATTTTATCAAATTCTTCCTTTCATAGACAAGGGTTTAAAAATATTTGGTAGATTAGAGGCATTTCCAAGTTCTTGCTTCAAATCAGAGCTCTGCCCCCCTTTGAAATCAGTTTCATCTTGTAATTTACCGTCTTAAATAATGGGCATACTAGGAAGCCTAAATGGCTTGTCCATTACATTTCTTTTGTTTCTAAAAGGTTTTTCATTATAAACCTTAAAGTGATTAAGTGTTTTCATGTCTTGTTTACTTCAAAATTTGTTGTTGCACTGCTGTACCAAGTAAACTATTTGGATGTCAATATACCTATGATGTTGAAAATCTGTATTTGACTCTGTATTTTAAGGATAATTGTATCTGCACGGCTGTATGTACTCTATTAATGCTCCAGCAAGAAGAGTTGTCATAGGTGTAAAGGAACAGGCTATTTGGCATTTCAAATTTGTCAATATGGTTAACTTGCTTGTGCTTCAGTCTGTTTGACTATGTATTTTAAGGCTGTATATACTCCGTTAATGCCTCAGCAAGAAGAGTTTGTCATTGGTGTAAAGAAACAAGGTATTTGGCACCCATTTATTGCCTCTATAGAAATTTATGTCCTCTTACAACATTCAAAGCCTCATATGTGTTCACTTCAATCTTGTTTTGTGGTTTCAAACAGTTCACTACTTGAAACGATTCAATAGTTTGCTATAGTTTGTTCTCAGCTTCATTTTCATGTCAAATCATTCTCTCAAGTTCAAATCATTCTCTCAAGTACAATAATTTCTAGTAGTTTATGATTGATTTTTTTGTTTTGTCTGCTAATCAATTTTTAATGAGAATAACTATTTGATTTAAATCTAATTTTCATATTGAATACTATTTTCTATTTTCAGGTTTGTTAGTTTGGAGAATATTACTGTTAGTATGGAGATATGGTTTTATTTTCTTATAAAATATTATTGTTGGTTAACAGAGGTTTATTTTCTCTCAATTTGGGGCTATTCTTGAAATTTTGTGTACAGGAATCAAAGCATCCTCATTGCTCTTGGATTGAGATTTTGTGTGGAGGGATTACTGTTTCTTTTTCAGGCACATCTTGATTCAGGTTGGTCATCTCATTTAAATATTTGATATAGTTAGACTTCATTTAAATATGAAATCATTCTGTAGTAGATGTCACTTGTTTGGTTGTTAATTTGTGTATTCTAATTGTTTTTGTGAAGTATGTTTTTAGTTTGATATTCACGAAGTTTTAATGAAGGGAGTTTTAAACTTTTACTTCACTAACTGCTATGAAGTGAATTTTAAATTTTTATTCGATACACTTAATGTTTGAACTTTGTATTTTGGCAATCACAAACTTAGTATGAAGAGAGTAAAATTTTGTATTCACTCCACTTATGTTTAATTGTATGAAGCATATTTTTACCATGCATACACTTAGTTTTTGTGTGGTATGTTTTAAGCTTTTGTGAGAAGTATAATTTTTTAATCTCTAATTCAATTCACTTAATTGTTTTGATTGATATTCACAAACTTTGCATGAGCAGAGTTTAAAATTTTGTTAGTTATGTTTTTTTATGAACTCGGCATTTGTGAATTATTGTGTGAATTGTGTTTTTAAATTTCAATGGTACATTCATATAATTTTTTATCTAATTATTATTTATGTTAAGTGAGTGTGTGTGTGAACTTTGGTATTCACAAATTTTATATAAATTATGCTTTAAAATTTTGTATTGAATGTGTGTGTGTGAGAGCTTTGGTATTCAGAAATTTTGTATAAAGTGTGTGTAATGTCCCCTTGTTAAACTTATCCTCAGATTGTCGCTCCAAGACGCGTTCCTTGGTGAGTGTACTCACTATGAGTCTCCTTTCTCTCGACTATTAGCATGTCACTCAATTTCTCGATATATTCATCTCTCATAAGATATTTAAATGTTTTCACAAATCATAATATGTTGAAGTACATTTATAAGTATCAACTATATTTAGATTGAATGAAATACCTAAATCTTCCTGCACATCATTATCTTAATTCTTACTGTGATGGAACTCATACCTGATGAGTGACGGGTCTGTAGACTCGCATGAGCATTACAGATACATTTTTGAGTTTATGTGTTTCTATCTTTCTTCTTGTTTGCGCGGACATATATTTCTTATTCCCTATATCTATATATATATACAAATAATCAATCATACCTGGGCCAGACGTCTACTCGAAGCATCCTTGTGTCAAGGGTGTTATGATGTGCAAAGCTCACGCAAAGCTACACCACTTCAGTCGCCCCTTCCTCAGGAAGAATAGACTCAATGCAGCCTTGATCCTGAAACTAACGGTTGGTGAATAGCTGCGCTCCTCTTGGACATAGTAATTTCTTTATATTTCTTATTTGCAGATATACATCTCTCCCTTTTTAGGTATCCTCCCTCTTGCAAGTCACTCGTCCTTGACTGCCTGTGTTTTCTATAATGGAGACGTCTTTGAAAATGGATGTCGAGTACTTTCTATGCCCCGTCAGCTATGCTTTAGACATAACATCGGTCTCTTCACTGATTAAACACGACTTTAACATCAAATACGCCTCTTGTTAGCTTTGCCACGATTTTTATTCAATGTAATTCGATTTTATATTTGCTTGTTGCTTGCCTGATTTTATCCTTGTAAATATTCAGTCAGGAGATGATCACTTTGCTTCTTAGGAGCGACCTGATCTTCTAAACAAGGCAGGATTTCTTCAGCCTCCATTGAATTCGTGTGGCTCTCCCATCAAGATAGCTCAGCAACCACTTAATCTGCTTTGTCTCTTTCAATGACAATATTTATATTTATTTCATATTATAATATTATTTTATAATATTCATTTAATATTTAATATTTTATATGATAAATATTATTTTAATATGTATGACGTTGTTTATAATTATAATATTGTTTCTTTTTTAACAATTATACTTATAACGTCATCAATTGGTTAATAATTTTAGATGCACTCCTTTGTGTGTAAATGGCATGATTTCGGGGACATGACACTATGCTTTTAAATGTTGTATTGAATTTGTGTGTGTGCAAATTTTGGCATTTACTTTGTATGCACTTATTATTTTTGTGAAGTATATGTTTGAACTTTGACATTCACTTTATTGTTTGTATTAAATGAGTGTGTTCAACTTTTACATTCATTTTAGTGTTGAACTAAATTTGACATTCACATAGTGTGTGAGAGAGAATATTAACTAATTTTATAATTCATTTTGTGTGAAGATTCTTCGAAGTTTAACTATTTGAATTAAATTTATGTCAAGTGTGTTTGAACATTATTGTAATTTGTGTGTGTCAATTATGTGTTTATTGTGTTTGTACTTTAGCATTTATTTAATGTATTTGAGGTGTGGCAACCAACATTATGTAAAATGTGCTTGAAAATTGGCATTTACTTTGTGTGTACTTATTGGTTTTTTGAAGTGTATGTTTGAGCTTTAGTGTTTACATATATGTGAAGTGTGTTTAAACCAACTTTGACATTCACTTGGATTTTATGCACTTATTATTTGCATCTTTGATTTTTGAATTAACTATAGAATTCAATTTGCATGAAATTTGTTTAAATTTCACCATTTATTTAGATTTAATACTCTTATTATTTGTGTGTGTGTGTATGTTATATTTGAACTTTCACATTCATTCTACATGAAAAGTGTAAGATTTAAAATTCATTATTTGTTTGAACTTTAGGATCGTTAATCTTTAGTGTTTATTATGTGTATAAAATATATGTTTAAACTAACTTTGGGATTCATTTAGATTTGGTCTACTTATTATTTGTGTGTATGTTTGAAGTTTAGTGATTTTTTAAACTAGCTTTGACATTCACTTTGTATAAAGTGCATTTGAATTTTATCATTTACTTAAATATAATACTCTCATTGTGTGTGTGCGTGCGTGCATGTGTGTGTGTTTGAACTTTCACAATCACTCTACATGAAGAGTGTGTAAGATTTGAGATTCACTTTATGTGTTTATTTAAAACTTTGGCACATTTTATCTTTACTATTTACTCTATATGTGTATACACTACATGTTCTTGATCTAACTTTGGAATGTCTAAACTTTAGAGTACTTTATGTGTATTAATTTCCTTCAAAATTTGGTGTTTACTTTGTATGTGTGTGTGTTTGTGCATGTGCAAATGAAGTGTATGTTGGTATTCATTGTTCTGTGCATGAAGTGTGTTTGAAGCAACTTTCGCATTCACTTTAACACTCACCTTGTGTATGTGTGAATTTTTTAACTAACTTTGACACTCCCTTTTTATGAAGTTTATTTAAATTTTACCATTCATTTAGATTTGATCCTCTTACTATTTGTGTGTGTGTGTGTGTGTGTGTGTGTGTGTGTGTTATGTTTCAACTTTTAGATTCACATTGTGTGAAGAGTCTATAAGCTTTAACATTCATTTGTTTGTTTCTGTAACACCCCTCCGTTTTGGCTCTTTGATCGGCATTGTTCTTCCCTGTTATGATTGTGTCTGATTATGCTTTGACTTTGGAAATAGGTTGCTTTTGATTGCAATTGTTATACAATGTGGATGTTATATTTCGATGTGATGTTATCCTGATGTTACCCTTATGGCATGTTTTGGATTAATTTATAAGATATTTGATTTAACGATGTTTTATGCTGTTGATCATGTTATTGATGTTAGATGCGTCAGTTAGTGATATTGTATTGGTGAAGGGGACGGGATTGTATCACTCGCTTGCGAGTGCCCTGTGATTCTGAGATTTCCTCTTCACGGTGTGATTGATCATATTATGTATATATGCACGTTTGACATGCTCTTTGTTGCAGGTTGGCAGGTACATGACATCGACTCCACCTAGTTTCCAGGTTTGAGCGTGTCCATTGACCAACGGAAATTAATTGGAAGATAGTAGCTAGGTTTTCTGTGTCAAGTCGTTACCCTAGTCACCGTGTGTCGTCGGGTTGTAGTTGGGTTTGGTTGTTTCATGTTGCCCAGATCACCTTGGTCTTTAATTAAATTCAAGTTATAATGGCTTGTGTTGTTAATCTGTGGCTTAAATGTATTTGGTTGTAATGATAAGAATGTTATTTACTTTATTAATTAATTTAATTTAATTAATAAAATAATCTAATCTTGGATTAGATTTATTTTATTGATTAATTAAATTAATTGTGTGAATTGATTGAGTTATTTCTTTCGAATTAAAAGTGTTAAAAGTTTTAAATTCTTTTATTGAAGAGAAAAAATAAAATTAAAAAGGTATTACATTCTATTTGGAAAATAGAATTTTGTTTTAAGTTATTTAAAATTCAAATGTTTCAAAATGCAATGACTTTGTAGAAAAGATATTTTTTGGAAATAGTTGACTTTTTTGGTAAAAGATATTTGTTTTTTTTAATTTGAAAATTGAAATTTAATTTGAATTTCAATTTGTGAATAATTTGGGGAAACTCTATTTTTAGGATTTTTGTTCATTTTGAGGGGGATGGGTTTTGAACTTGGATGGAGAGTTTGTTGGTGGCTTTACTTGGATTTGTGAAGGAGGTGGAGACTTTTGCTTGGGATGGATTCAATGGAGGAATTGGAAAGCTCCATGTTTGAAGGCTTCAAGTTTTGGAGGAAGAAACCAGGTTCCTCTTTGTTCTTGTTTTGTTTATTTTGAAAATAGTTTAATCTTTGTAATGCATGTTTGAAAATCTAGTTGATTGTGTGAGAAATCTTTGAAAGGTTGATTGAATCCAATAAAACCCATGAGTTATTTCTTGAAAATTTGCAAAATGTTGAGATTTGGAAATGAAAACCCAAAAGAAAACTCCTCTTCAAAATTAAATCTTTAAACCCTCTTGTTGTTTGGATAAATTTGTTTGAGTTTGACAAAATGTATTGTTCATTTTCTCAATTGGAGCTGGAAATGTTAATTGAAATTTTCCCATTCAAAAGAAAAATATTTTGTTTACTTTCCTTGTTAAATTTTTATTCTGGTTTATACCAAAAAGAAGGGAAATGGAAATTGTGTATTGAAAACAAAAATAAAATAAATTTTTTTATTTTGTGGGGTGGGGAGATCAATCCCCCACCACCACCATCGCAGTCGCCGCTGGTAGGCAGTCACTATGTGTTTGACACACAGTGCCGCCGCCTGCAGGCGACGACCACTATGTGCGAAACACAGTTCCGCCGCCTATGGACGACGGACGATGTGTGCTTTGCACACAGCCCCGCCGCCATGGGAGGCGATGGACTATGTGCGGAGCACACAACCTCGCTGACCACGGGGAGGTAGGGGTTGCGTGCTTAGGGCTTCTGCCCTTGTTCCAAACAAAGAAAAAAATTGTTTCTTTTTAAAAAATAAAGTTTTATTTTATAATTTTTATGATATTTAATATTATATGCATAATGTTTAATATTATATATATTAATATTTAATATTTAATATTAAATATTTAATAAATAATATTATATATGTATATAATATTTATACATTTTGTAATATGGGAATTTAAATCTTAAACAGTTGGATTATAATAATAGTATGCGGATAATTAAGATATTTAAATAATGATGTTTAATTATTTTAAATAGGATATGTTTTAAAATAATTATAGCTTAATTATAGATGAAATGGAATCGTTATTTTTAAAGGTTAATTTAATCCTTATCCAGGATTGAGCAAATAGAATAAGAGTATTAAATTAATTCCTTAGATGGTGCCAAGTGAACATTAAATAAGTTAATGGTTATTAAAAAAAATTTGATTCTGTAAGCGAATATCTATACTTAGAAATTTTATTTTTCGACTATCATGAATAATTAGTAAACCTTAGAATAGAGAAATAATGTGTTTAGAGGCATATGTTTAAAGGATGTGAACTTTGAAGTGATTAGTTCATTGGTATAGATAAAATGAAAATTGATGTTTGATCAAACGTTTTACATAAAATATTGACTTTGATTGATTTATTTATTCTATGATGAAATATGGATTAAATGATTTATTTTACACGATTTTGAATATAATAGTGAAACTTAGAGATAATGATTGAGCTAGTTTAATCAGTTGTTTTTAATCATTAAATTTTGATTATGGAACATAGTTGAGGAGCTAGGGATAGTGAATGGTTTATTTTAATCAAAGGACTTTATTCATCAAATGTTTGTTTTATTTATAATTTGATTTGATTATTACGGATAATTGAGACAAATGAAATTAATTAGACAGATTTAAAATATAGAATAGCTTAAGATGATTTTGCTACGAAATAGGAGCAAAAAGCGGATTTTATATTCAAATGTATTATTAGAACGTTGAATTTTAATAGTCCAATGGTTTATTTTAAAAAAATAAAAAAATAGATCTTATATAATCAATTGCTTTTATTTAAAGGTTGATTATAATAAGATATGTGATTGGGGAATGAAATATAATTATTGGTTTAAACTCCTTAAGTTGTCAACGTGCTTTGAGCTACTATGGAATTTGTGCGAATAACGTTAATTATATACTTAATTTCATGTGCGACGAAAGTGATTGATTTATTATTTATTCCAAATGTTTAATAAAGCAAGTGGGTTCATTTATAGTATATGATCGGGAAACTAGAGAAATGATTGACTATTTTAGTCAAATGATGTTATTTATTAAAATGTCTTGATATTGGAATATGGTTGTGAAATTTAGAGTAAATGATCTATTCTTTGAATATTTCTATGTTGTGAAAAGAAATAAGTTTATTGATTGGATGATTGCAAGTGATGGAAACTGTGTTTGATTGGATTTAGGAAATCCGAACATTAGCTTACTTAAGTGTCTGAAATGTTTTCAGTGTTTAATTGTTCGTCTTCGATGTTGGTGGGATAGAGAGAATGTCTTGAAAGCCTTCCAAATAGGGGTTCATTATTGGTATGGGTGGTTGTACGTGAGTCAACCTTTGATATGAACTTTGGTTTCCGTGTTTTGAGAAAAGTTTGTTTGTCAAAATTACATCTTTAGACATTTAAAGAACGTGTGATTATATGATTGTTGACTTTAAGTCATTTCTTGTTGATCATGTAAGTCTTCCAGTTGTGTTTCTTGAGATGATGTTTCCCTTG
>VDFB02173077.1:0-38204 GCA_007258455.2 Sequoia sempervirens | reverse complement strand
ATACTATAGGATTAAAAAAATGAATTTCATGAAGTTTTGACCAAGTTAAGGTGGTCAGACATACGAGTTTTTATATTTTTTAAAAGTTGTAATAAAAAATTCATAATTAATTATTTACTTGGAAAAAAATTACAAAAAAATATGTGTCACATGCGGACATGAGTCCTCTACTTATATCTAAAATATTATAAAAAAATATTATCATTTTATTGTGGTTAGGGTGGTCAGACAGACACCTACTTCTTATTTTTTCCCTGAAATTTAAGTACTACACATTGAAATTTCAAATTTTCACCAAATAGACTTTTAAAAATAAAAATAAACTTAGTAGTTTAGAAACTACATTCAATTTTCCACAGATTCTATTCTTACATATTTTTTAAATAATATAGATAACTTATTCAAATTTTTATGTCAAGTTGCTTAACTCTGATTTTTCTGAATTTTCATTGCCACTTAAGGGCCTGTTTTATCCATGATGATCCTGCACATACCCTGTTATCAACAAGAGCTGATGTAGGAGATTTATTGATTAAATAACATGCAATGGCTATAGCTTCAACCCAAAACTTCTACTCAAGGCCAACACCACTCAACATACTCCTAACCCTCTCCATCAACGTCCTATTCATCCTCTTTGCAACTCCATTTTGTTGTGGGGTGTATGAAGTTGTCTTATGTCTCTCAATCCCATGCTCTTTACAAAACTTGTTGAACTCTGTTGAACAAAACTCACCGCCATTATCAGTCCTCACACATTTAATCTTTCTACTAGTCTGATTTTCTATCAAGGCTTTAAACTCCTTAAATCAACTAAAGACTTCAGATTTTCTTCCAAGAAAATAAACAAATGTCCTACTATAATCATCTATGAAAGAAACAAAATATACAAATTTTTACAAAGAAGGAACATTCATAGGACCAAACACATCTACATGAACGTAGTCCAAAAACCCACAAAACTTGTGAGAACTAGAGTGAAAATTAACATGGCGTTGTTTTCCATAAACACAATGTTCAAAAAAGTCGACTCGAGATTACAATCATCAAGTCCTTCAACAAGGCTCTTAGATTTCAATACTCTAAGACCCTTCTCACCAATGTGACCAAGTCATTGATGCCATGGAATTGTCTTCTCTATAGGAAGCTTCATTTCCAACAAATGAGCACCCTTAGGTACCCAAAATGCACGACCATTAGATGTAGTTGCAACATATTTTTCTACTCAATCTGACAGTGAGGATGAATAATCCAAATATTTCTTCTTTGGTTTGTTAGAAGAACTATTGCACTAAACCATGCATGCATCCAGTTTCAACAATGTGCCAATCCGAACACCCTTAGCAAACACCATAACTCCTCTCGTCATCTTGCATCCTCCACTCAAAAAAACAACTTGCACTCCTGCATCATTCAATTTACTCACAGAAAGCAGGTTTCGTGCCAAACCTAGGATATGCAATACACCATCAATCCCCTTCACTCTTCCATTAGGGAATCTATTTTTTACTCTTCCATGACCAACAATATTCAGGTGAGAGTCATCACCTAGATACACTTTCCCACCAACATATTCTTCATACTTCAAAAACCAACCTCTATGAGAGGTCATGTGGAAAGAAGCACCCGAGTCTATCAACCACACATCTTTTGATGTATGCATTGCCAAAGCTATGAAAAATGCATCTATGTCATTTTGAGAGGATTTATCAAAGTTGAAAACTAAGAAACTCTTTTTGTCTTTCTTCTTTTTCTCTTCCTTGCACTCTTTTTTGAAATGGCCAAATTTGCCACAATTCCAACACTTGAAGTTTGCACCATTAAACTTCTCTATTTTAGTTCTACTAGATGTTCTTTCCATCTCTTGCCTGTAACAAGGTCACAAAATACCCTTCTGCAAAACTCCCACTGAAACAAAGATTAGCTCAAAAAACCCTTCAAACCCAACAGTAGAATCAAAGCTGGCCAGACTCTAATATCAACTGAAAGGAAGCCGAGTAAGCAGAAGCAACTTCCTACACTAATCTAAGTAGGAGAGAGTTACAAAAAATTCTTACACACCTTTAACTGTTACAAATTTAGATGCACATACATATCATAAACAATTAAACAATGAACTTATAACACAAATATTTACATAGGGAAAACCCTTTCGGGAGAAAAACCCCACACTCCAAAACACAACTCAATTATATTATTTAGTAACAAATAAACAGTTACAATATAATTAGAGCTATGCTCTTGCAGGAGTCTTCACACTTCTTCACAATTCTGGAATAATTTCGACAACATAATAGTACTTCAATAAAACAGCAACACACAACTCCAAAATACAAGTGCTCAATATATAAGAGTTTACAATGTATAAATTAGACATTTCTAAAACAACTTCCAAAGGCTGAATGTGCAACATGAAAAATGCCAAAAACACTACAGACGCACAATGATAAGTTTCCAATTGTCACCACATGCCAATCTACAAAATTTGCACTTGCCAAAATAATTGCACCTTGAAAACCCCACATTCCATTTAAACTCAACACGGAAATAGAAAAAACATTTATGCACAACTTCACCTGTAAAAAAATAACTTTCCAACTTGACTCCTCATCCGAATAGAAACTGCAATTTGTAACCCACAAAACCAGAGTGAGAAAAAATCAACAACTTTTAATATTTAGAAAAATCAAATCTTCAAAAAAATCAAAGGTTGAGACACCTTCTTTTTCAACATAGACCAACATTCCCTATAAACCACAAGCCCCTTTAACTGTATGGTCCCATGGGGGGCTTGGGCTTCTATTTTCATGGAGCATGAGGTCTCATGGGGAAAAAAAAAAAAGTGCTACGAGATTAATTGGAATCTTTTCTAGAAAAATAGGAGCCCCTACCTTTTAGGAATAAATATTTCAGATGGTGAAATTGGGGTGGGGCTAGTAATTGCCCCTACAGCTTAGAAGTTTTTTATGCCACTTGTCTCTCATCTAAAATTTTAAATTCTTATTAGAAAATAAAAATGAGAGAATTTTGATTTATTTATTATTTTTTATCAAAGCACTATAGTTCATTCCTTAAATTTTGGAGTTCAAAATTTTAAACAGAATTGCAAGATTAAATTTATGGGACCAAGAACTTCAAAATATTTCTAAAAATACTAAGCAACATACATGAGATTTTTAAGGGAGCCCCTCCATAGAACCTTACCCTAATACCGAGTGAAATTTTTAAAAGAGCCCCTCCATAGAACCTTAACCTAATACCGAGTGAATTGGAAAACAATCTGTAAAACACCACGCTCCAAAAAGCTTACCTTCGAATTACGGAAATGTCGTTTATGTGAAGTCCATGCCTTCATTCTCTTCATTGACGACCAAATACGTTATGAATTTTGCGATCATTGTATTCCGTTATTAATCTTTCTACATCTTTCTACCTTGGAGTTCAGGAATTCATCCAGAATGTTGATCATTGGAATCTTAGAATCCACTTCCAAATTAACATTACCACCTCAAATTTTTTTGCTCCTCTCTTTCTTCTACCTCTGCTCCTTCAACATAGCCCTCGTCTTTTGCTTCGTTATCCTCCTCCACCACCACCTCTCGCTTGAATAATCCTTCCTGCCAATTTTTCTCATTTAATAGATATCTTCTCGTATGTTAATTTCATCATCGAAATAATAATTTTTTTCTATCAATTTTAGCTAACTAATCCATCTTTTTGAGCTAACTTTACAATTAGTGGAGTTAACATTTGATCTTTGATGAAATCTTGATTGTCCATTTGATCTTTTAAAAATCCATAAATTTATTCTCATACATTATTTTTATCACAAATCTTTATTGCAAAGTAATTCTATTGATTTTATCATCCAAATGTTATGTTATGTTGATATTGAGAGTACCCACATATCATCGAAGTCTTGAACAAATCATTTCCATGTGCTCAAATGGAGGTTTGCAGAGTTAGAATAGATTATTTGTAATTTCGTCGTTTATAATGTTTTATTATCTGTTTGCTTAGTTTTTGTCTAAACAATATGATTTGTTATAGGGTACACTTATGATATTCATCTATTTTCATGTTAGAATACATGTAATGCTTATTATTTGAGTGTCTTGGTTAACATGTAATGCTTATTATTTTAATTGTTTAAAGGCAAATTGTGATAATAAAGAAACAATAAATATTCAAATGGATTCTAGTAAGATCCATGTTTGTCTTAGTCTTGAGCATCTTTGGAAATGATCATTAATATCAATAAATACAAATTATACCCTTTAAAATTGCTTATTTAGAATTATCAAAAATCTCTTAAAGTATTAGGCTTGTAAAATTCTTGCAAACTATAGTTAGTAGCACTTAAAGATACTATCAAATAATCGAAGGACAAATATTTATAGCTTTATTAGCCAAATACTACACAAAATGAATCTACCAAAAAAATATACATATGAAATTCTTCATCAATAAGACTAAATATTTGTGTCTATCAACCATTTAATAACTTATTTTCTATATTAAATATGACCTCACACAACTAGGACCCATTCACTTTTATATTCTAAATACTTGCTTTTACTCTAATTTTTTCTTATGAGTTTTTTTCTAATTTTAATGTTTTTTTTTACTTTCCTTTTCTTTATTTGTTATATCATTTATTTTCTTTTACTAGAATATTTTAAATATAATTAAATATATGTTTGTTTATTTAATTTTTAGAGGTTTAAAGAGAAACAAATTTGAAAATAAATTAAAATTCTTAAATAAAATATAATACAAAGATTGTAGAAAATAACTTTTGGAGAAGACAAAAGATCGATTCTAAAGATTGTTATATCATTTATTTTCTTTTACTAGAATTTTTTAATTTTTTAATTTAATTAAATATATGTTTGTTTGTTTAATTTTTAAAGGTTTAAAGAGAAACAAATTTGAAAATAAATTAAAATTCTTAAATAAAATATAATACAAAGATTGTAGAAAGTAACTTTTGGAGAAGACAAAAGGTAGATTCTAAAGATAGGTAAAGTTCAATAATAAAAATGAAATGAAATGTATTGGAATAAGTGAGATTTTTTTATGAATATTCCTAATTTTCTTTATATTAAAATAAAAATAGTACAATATTTAAAAAAGGTAGGGTGGTAGAAAAGCACATCTATAATGTCTAGCGGGACATGGGCTAAAACAAAGACAAAATAACATCATCAAGCAACTACAATTGCACCAAAATTAGGTAGATCTTATCATTGGGATTAAATCCCTATACATTAGCAGGAGTAGTGTCATCAAGGTGCTCCTAGCCAATGATTGCACCTTCCTCCTAAGGAGTGTCCTTAATAGGTTGCTATAGGTGAACAAGAGAGATGGCAAGTTGCAAGTGAGGGAACTTGTCAAAACTCGACCATCTAGCCTCCCCATGCCTTTGAGGAGAAGGAGGAGGTTGTTAAGGGGGCAGTGTTGGAGGCTAGGAACAACCACAAACAAAAGAGCCTTGCAAATTTCCATGGGGTTGAGATCTATGACCTCTCCCAATAGATTGGTTGTGACTCCATTTGTGATTCCTTAGACGAGAGGAAGAGTTAGGAGGCACCCTAGAAATAATACAAGGGACATTTCCTTAGTGATCCAACAACTCTTGAAGGTGAGCAACCTTGAGTACAACTTTGCTACCTTGCATATGAATCTAAACAAAAACATTAGAGAAAATCATAGCCTTGGTGTACAGAGAGAAATGAACTAATAATACAAGTGGAAAACAAAGCAAAATTCTTATCTTTCCAAATGCATAAGAGAATTTCCACCCTAAAGAACATGCTAGAACTAGGTGTAATTAACAAGAAGACAAGGCCAATCTACTACCAACACCATATGTCAAAAAAATAGAGGACAAAAGGGTTTAAAGAGATCATGTATCCAATTTCAAGCTTCTTGAGCTAGGGTACAAAACCAAAAGAGGTTCTTGAGGCTCTCTAAATGTTTGCAAAAAGGACATCAAGTACAAGGGATGCCCATTTGAATTAACCACTTTCCCATCAAAAGGCCCTAATAGAGAATGCACCAAACAAAGTGAGTCAATTTAGGCTCTAACATAACATACCAGATGCATTGAAACCAATGATGCCAAGTGCTAGGAGAAAACTGGAATTGCCAATGATGGTTGAGTTGTTCAACCATGAGAAGGTGCAAAGAAAGCCAAGCATAACCTTTACTAGGATTATAATTTCGAAAGACAGATTTTGAAACAATATTACCTTTTACAAATAAAATAATCATAAAAATATATAACACATATAAAATAGATAATCTTTTATACACATTATTATTATCATTATTATTAATAATAACTACTATGATATTTTGTTATATATCATATATATAAAAATCAAAACATAATTAGTATATTTAAAAAATAAAAATTAACCAAAAGTAAATAATAAATATATTATTATATTTTTCAAAGTAAGAACAAAACAAAAAATTAGTTTGAAGATTGTGTATGCTTTTTTAGATTGACGTTTGACTCTCCTCTTCTTGATGATGAATCACTGTGTGATTCTTATCCGCAATCTAGCGGCCTTCGTTCCATGGATAACCCCTACGAAACTTGTGTTTCCTAAGATTCGTGAAGTTCAAGTACGCATAACGAAGTGCTTTTCAAGCTACCTCAAAATGTGTTTCAAAGCCTCGAATAATCAATTCGAGCATCCCCCTATGTTCACCTCGCGAAGACCTTCGAAACGAGCCCCTTTGCGAAGTCTCACTGTTCGTACTTAGCAAATTGCGAAAAATGCAGTGGCACTGAAAAAGTGCGCTCCTGCTCTCAAGCCAAAATTTGGCTAAGTACAAAAAGTGCAGGGGCGCTAAAATTTAGCGCCCCTGCATGAAAGTGAACTTTTTCTAAAATGTAATAGCGCTGAAAAAGTGCGCTATTACACTTTTTTTTCAGACTTAGTTAAATTGTGAAAGATGCAGTTGTGCCAAAAAAGTGCGCTCTAACTCATCCAAATTTTTGGCTAAGTGTTGAAAGTGCAGTGGCGCTAAAATTCAGCGACCCTGCATAAAAAGTGAATTCTCCAAAATGTAAGAGGCTGAAAAAGTGCGCTCTTACACTTTTTTTCCAGATTAGTCATTTTTTGTGCAATGGTGCTGAATTTTAGCACCTTTGCACTTTCGAACTTAGTCATTTTTGTGCAATGGTGCTGAATTTAACCTTTACACTTTTGGCGGTTTTGGCAATCTCTTCAAAATTGCTCTATTTCCATTACGGACCCCATTTCTTAGGCTCCTGCATGCGTTTTCCGTGCCTAGTTGCTCATTTCATGCTTGCTCAACATCGTTTCTCGCTTCACACTTCCCAATGCTACTTTTTCTGCTAACGCCTATTGATTCACCATCCTTACAGTTTCTCTCCAGATTTCATCAAGTGATCCTAAAGGTGACATCTTCTGATCCAATGAACTATCCCAGATCTACAAAGAAGCCGTTATGCAGCAAGTTGAGGATGACAGTTTTTCCAGAGCCTCAATACATATCATTTGCGATATACGGCTGACACTTGATAATCTCAAGACGCATCTTCGTGGGTGCAAGAAAATCCATTCATTTGCCAAAAGGCCGATCACAAGAGCTCGCACCCTTGTAGATTACACAGTCGGCCCAGATGATGCGTTCATACAAGAGACCAAGAAGAAGTATGAAGACTCCGCGCCCAAAGCAAGGAACCATGAAGATTCTTGATCTCTGATGTTGAACATTTTGATGCATCCTTTTATGCATCTTGTAAATATTTCTCGACATTTTCGAATGTCTTTTTGTAAATTGTAATTACACCAAGATCAAAGATGTAATATTTTGAAAACAAATTACACTTTGACTTTGGTCAAAGTTAGGTGAGATCTCCTAAAATCGCTCACCTAACTTTCCTTAATTTTCTCAATCTCTTTCCTAATTTTGCTCATCCCTCTTTCTATATAATGTGAGGGATTTTCATTGTAAATTATCCTTTAGTGTTTTGCAACGAAGTGCTGCCCTTTTTGAAACAAATTTGTGAAACTTTGCGTTCATACTTTGTGAATGAAATTCGATTAATAAAGAAAATGATTGCAAGCCAAACTTTGTGTTGGATTCGATACTTTTGGTGAGTTGATCTTATTTGGTGGTGATTAGCTTGAAGAATCTGAAGGACTCTAAGTAGTTTATGTAAACTTTGTGTTACATTTATTATTTAGATTGCATTTGTATTTCTATTTATCATTTGGTTGAATGATCTACAAGACTTTGTGCTTGTAATCATTCATGCTCTTGCATGTTTTGGTTGAATGATCTACAAGACTTTGTGCTTGTCGTTAGGTTGCTGTGGACTCCACTTTTGTTGGATGATCACAGAGACTTTTGGTAGCTGTAATGGATTCATGTTGTTCAAAATTGTTAACGTCTAAAGAAACTTTGTGCTTCTAGCGCGATAAGCGGTACATCTTGCGGAGATTCAACACTGATAAAGCTACGGAACGACTTTGTGCCTTCGTGAGCTTTCCCTTTTTTACTTTATTTGTTTGTTATTAATCACTTCTGGTATCTCTACGCTTCGCTTTGACGAGATAGAGATATTGGTATTACTACTAGTTGTTAGTTTTAGGTTATCAAGAATTGTGAACTTTCAACGGTGAAGCATTGTAAATAATTTCTCTGAAAAAAGAGAGAAGGATGAATGTAACACACCCCCCCCACTCCATGAGTTTCATGTACATTTTGTAATTATTTGTTTGATTTACTATAAACTTTTGTTAGCGATGGAAGAGCTCCCCTTTCCGAGGAAGGAGAGATTTACATCTCACATAGGCGTGGTGAAGTCCAAGGATTATTATGTCCCCTTCAGCCCGGTTACATAATTTTCACCCAACATATTGGCTTAGTCGATCTAAAAAAGCATACACAATTGAATAGAAATCTTCAAACTAAAACAAGAAATTGTTGAAATAATGAATACTAATTTAAAAAAAAAAAAAATTAAAAATTACATATAAAAATAAAACAAATAATTTTAAAATAAAATAAAATAATTATATTAAATGTTTTAAAACATATATAATTAAAATATTTATAATTTGTTTTATAAATTCTTATAACTAGATCAAAGCAACCCCAAAACAAAGCTACTTCTATATTCAAATTAAAAACTGATGATAGAAGGTGGGCCACAAGAGAGGAAAGAAATAAAAAAGGTGAACGGTTACCAAACCCCTCGTAAATTTAAGCATCGACAATAAACCGCCTTCTAAGAGCAGCATTTTGCCGTTACAACAAAAAAGTTGGCGCACATTTTCTTTGGTTTTAAAAACAAGAAGCAAGAAAGAAACGATAACATTCTCCGCAGAATCACACCTGAAGTAAACTATACAGGTTTTCTCCCCAACTACATTTGTATTGATACCTCATCGCTATCAGCAGGTTTGGTGGAAGCTATTTTTCAATGATGTTTTCAGAAAGATACTTTTTAGAAGCTTTCATTTGTTCTTACTTTGCAGTATAATACGTTTTCTCTATATATGTTAGTTGATCACAGGGATTTATGTATTATATTCTCCCCACTTTCAAATGTAAGTGGCCCTCAAAAGATTTTTCAAAAGTTATGCTCATAACTGAATGATAGAAATTTCTGGTTAGAAAAAGTTTGTGCCCATTTTTCCCCAAAACCCTCAGCGTTAATTTATTTTTGAAGTTTAGTGAGAAGGGCTGTCTCTCAAAACTGAAATGAACAAGGTAATTAGAATGAAATGCTACTATTTTCAATTTATAGTAGGTGATACAATCTCCAAAGCAAGCCTGTGCTTTGTTGCAGACTTGCTGGGGAACATGTCCGCCTTGTAAACTTTACATGAAGATGCTTATGTTTCGTTCTTGTGTGACATTAGCTTTTTTGGTTGTCAGTTGATTTTATGGGAAAATATCTTCATTGTATAAACTTCTCATCAAGATGATTATGGTTTAGTAGTTGTCCCATAGACTATTTTGCTTGTGTAGAAATTTGATTTCATGCTGTCTAATTTTGGAAACTTTTTAGTAGAAAGCGGAGGATCTTTCTTTACATGAAAAAATTACATTACATCTATAACCCCCTAAGGGGCTTTCTGGCACAAAATTCTGGCATGTCTTGATTCATGCATTTTAAGCTAAGAAATCTAAGTCTATGAATTGACTAGCTCACATTTGGTTAAGCTGCTCGGGCAAGAGGTTACTAATCTTTCAAAATCAACCAGGGCTTGCACCTTCCCTGACTGAGCCTTTGAGGTTTCTAATTTTAGTCGGTGTCTTAACATTTCGCCAACCTTATCAGTTGACTTCAGAAATTTTAGAAAGTTTGAAAAAACAAAATCATTTTTTATATATGTATGTGCTTGTGTGTTTTAAGAGACCAGTGTTTTATACTTTTTTTTTCATGTGGAAATAAAACACATTTTGAGTCCAGGTATATAAGTCTTAAGTGTTTGCCTGTAAAATTGTAAAGCTTTTAAGATATTCCGTATTAGGCATTCTATAACATAGGTGGTCCAATAAGCTCTCGGATTTTTTCAATGTAAATAAATTCAGTGCATTTCCCTTCCTATTTCCTTGTTGTAATCCTTTTTTGTATAGATAGGTAGGACTAGGAGTTCTATTAGTGGCTTTGCCCAAATGGAGAAAAATAAAAGAAATTATTTTCCTATAATCATTTGTTTATTTTTTTTAATAGATAAGTGAGGGTTCTATTGGGTCCTTTCCTATATGGACAAAAATGAAAGGAAAGATATGTTGAATACAAAAAGCTTAAGTTGGCCAAGAGAGACCAAAAGAGCCCCTACTATTTAATCATCGAAGAATGTCCGGCTAGAAAATTGGCCTTAGCATGGACACACCTATTCAAACTAGGCATCATGACTACAATGAAGGAAACCCTCAGAGAAACATGATTTTTTTTTAATATTTGAGTTTTGGGTGAAATTGATCCATGAAAGAGATTTGGTGGGCTAAATGATTGCCAATGATCCACTTCTGTAACTAATATTCCTATAGTGCCATCAACTGATTTTGTGTTTTTTGTGCTTCGTAAGTTCTAGATACCTATGCCAAGGCTTGGTCACACTCATCTTCACTTTGTTCAATGGGTCTCATTTGATGGATCCACCAATCGAAGCAGGATCAATGCAAGTGGATCAATCAATGACCAGAGGGAAGACAAATGGCTTAGCTTCTCGAGTCGAATGTGAGTGCTCCCCTCATTCAATAGTCGTTTGATCCAATGATCCAACAAAAGCAACCCCATGAACCACTACATCCCACCTTATTGGACATGTCCTAGTTTTATAGGGAGAAAGCCTCCAAGCCCACCCAAAATTGCTAGAAGACCAACACTTTCTGCTTTGAGAACCATAGATATGGCCTAAAGAGTTCCCAAAGACATTAGAATGAAACCCTTAATATTCCATCTTTGAGCTAAAATCCTCTAAGCTAAAACCATCCTAGAAGTCATGAAAGAAGAGCCAAAGCTCTTCATCCCCTACATGGGAAGAGAGTTTCCATGGTCAATTGGGACTCATCCTCGATAGCCTCCCAAGCTTCTGAAGTCTTTCCGCCTCGATTTTCCTTCCCTTCTTTTTTATGGGATTCATAACTAGCATTTCAAACTGATCTATATTGCTTAGAGAGGGGAAGGTCTCCATTGGCCTAGAATCACGAAAAGAAGCTCTCCCATTTTTTATTTTGGGCTATCTTCCCTCACTTGATGATACAAATGGGAACTCTCAAATTGATCATTTTTTTTTCCAAAGATGTCATTGTAATTCACCTACTTCTCAATCTTCTCACAACTATCCTTCAAAATCTCGAGACCTACACCAAAGAGGGACAAGCACTGATTTTATGCCCCATTTGCTTGCATCTAAAGCATCTTACTAGAAGACCCTCATAATTAATGCTTTGATTTCATAAGCCAAAGAAGAGATGACATGAAAAGAGTGAGTTGGAAGCTTTGAAGAGTCTACTTTCACATAGGCAGATAAAAATTCTACTATTCCTTCCTACTGAAGAATCTACCAAACTATAATTCTGCCTAAGCATTATGGATTCTCCATTGTCACGAGCAACTTGTATAGCCAAACCCAAATGAGAATTTGTGAAATCTTTCCCAAATTAGGAACAAAGAGCAAAGTCCATGGTTTTACAAAAAATCCCATGCTGCCATGAAACCAAGGAAATACAAATTCCTCAACTGTTTTTGATTGAAATGAAACTTGGAAGAAATCATTGGCCACAGGAAAAATCTAAGGAAGAGAGCAATTGAACCTAGTAATTTTCATCCAATGTTTCAATTCCTCACCATCAAGCTTCTTTCCTAAGAATCTATAGATCAAGGCCACATTCGTAAAATCATTAGAGAAATCTTCCGATCTAGCATCTCAGATAACTAATTCTGCAATTCGTTGGGAAAATCTAATTAAAATATCACCCAAAAATTAGGAATAAGTGCCCCCAGTATCTTTGTCCCCAAGTGTAAGCCCTAGGCCTCCATATTTCCATCAGAATTAAAATCATCTATAGAAGGAATAGATGAATTGCTAGTGGAAAAGGCCTTCAATATATTTTTTGGGCACACATATTTTTCCTGTCAACTGGAACCCTTGTGAGATGCCAATATTTTTAGACAAAAGTTTGAACTCTGAACTTTCATAATAAGGGTTGGCAGTATTTAATACTTATACAATCTGAAAATCTTAAGCAATTATGGTTGTTGACCTTGTCTAAGATAGTGCTTAAGATCTTGAGACTGCTCTAGCTTGTTCATAGGCACCAACAGTAGCTACTATCTTATTGATATCTAACTTTCCTCCCCAACAATCGTCAACAATGAACTTCCATCAAATCTAGTTCCCCACTTGGTGGCATTAGATTGACTTGAACCTGGTCCTAGATCATGCTAAATCTTCCTGATCACATTCAACAAGTCCTCTTTTATAACCCTTAGAGAATACAATTGTGCCCTCTTTTGGAAACACAAACTACTTTGACACCACACAACCTCACTCACTCGTCTGATCATGTGAAGCCATTCACTCCTCCTGGATAATTAAAAATAATTGTGGTAAGTTTGGGGCAAAGCTCATAGAAACATTGGTGTGGACTTGGTTCTTTAATATGGTTGAACTTGACCTCATCTCAAGGCATCCCCATGTCAAAACATGGGTGTGGGATTTGGTTTATGCATTGGGATAAGTGCAATTAGGTGTCTCCATGGCCACTACAAGGTGCCCTACCATTGGAACTGAACTTGGGTCTGTGATGTTAATCTCCTCATTTTCACCACTAGATCCAAACCCATTGGGAATTGTTTGTTTTTTCTTATTCTCCATGTTTCATTCTTCTTTTGTGTAAGTCTTGGGTGAGGTTATCCCTGACCTTTACTACAGGGCAGGATAAGCTTGGAATACATTCCTTAAGATTTCCAAGATTTCTAAACATGGATTAGGATCAACTACGTAGTGTTCATGTGGAGGGGACATTCCTAAGTTTCCTTAACAAGCCTACAAAATATATTTTATGAACTATTTTCTGTTAAACAGTTCCATAGAAAATGACATTTTCCCCTATATTATACTTGAATTCTTTTTATGATAGTACCAGTAGTCTGCTGTTCTTTTTTTTCTATTTTATTGTGATTTTCAATATGGTAACATCAAAGGTAGACCACTTTAGTAAACTTCCACGAACTTATATCGGCTGTTAGAAACAGAGTTTGCGGGTAGAGAAATTTATTAGAGACCTCTTCATGTTGTAGAACTCTTTGCATTTCTGTTTTGAATTCTACCAGCTCTTGAAGACCTTATAGAAATAAAGACCAAGTGAAGAAGATACTGGAAGTTGTTTTAAGTCCAAAGTAAGGAAATAACTTATAGAAGAAAGCTTATTGATTTAACTTTCTCAGTGAAGCATTGAATTTTAAAGATAGAGAATATACTCATGGATAGAGTGGTATTGTTGTTGGAGATAAGACAAGAATTAATACCATTAAGGCAAATACTTTGACATAAAAATAAGAAGAGCACATGGTTTTTCTGACATCTCAAGTGAAGATGATGTCATTCCTCATCTCAGATAATACAAGAGTACATGAAAGGGCATAACTTTCTCAAAACAGTATGCGAGACAGGAGATATGCCAGAACTGCAATACATAAGAAATTGATTATACAATTGAAGGATGACTGAAGGAGAAACTGTGACTCAAGAATCAAGGACCTAAACTATTAACTAGAATCGTTGCAGAAAAAGTTTATGTGGAGTTCAATCCAATCACCCTTTACAGTCCTATTATACCAAGTGTGTTGTTTGAAAAACTTTGCAAGGAGAAACAAGAGTGGAAAATGTTGTAAACAGAGGTAGACATTTAGAGCTCATACTTGCAGCTAAACAAAGTAGTAAAAAATGATACACGAAGATGTTTTAGGTGTCATTAATAATGGAAAGGGGAACAACAATGAAAAATGAAATAGAAATTATCTTTATTAGTCATGATGGATGGTGGTTATCCTCTACCAAGAGGCAGAAGGAATCCAAAATATAACTTATCTTTATTAGTGACAATGAATGGTGCTTATCCTCTAACCAGGAGGAAGGAGCAATTTGAAATACAAATTTTTGTTAGTCAGAAAGAGTAGTGGCTATCCTCTAACCTAGAGATGGGAGGAATGTATGTAATTCTCTCCCTCTACCTTAGCTACAATACTTATGGATTTTCTAGGAGTTCTTGACATAAGTGACTCAAATGCTGATTTACCTTACACATTGCGAAACATTGCATATGAGCAGAAAAATGAATTACTTTCATCTCAAAATAGAATGAAAAACATAATTGCCAGGACTTAAGCACATGGATGAGGGCCCTATTCTTATAACCATACCCACATCTCTTGGTGACTCTATATGTATATAACATCTAGGTGTGCCCTTATTCATTAATCCCTGTATTCTGATTTCAAACACCCACTGTACCATACCTGTTTGTGATGAGCCCTGCTGCTCTCAACTCAAACCCCAATATTTCTTAAGTCTTTTTAGTGTTATTTAGTTTTTTAGAGAAAGTTTGATAGACAGAAGAGAAGGGGCGCACAGCATAAATGCATATAAAATGTAAATCTGAGTTATTTCAGGCGAATTGACAATACAGAAGATGATAAATATGCTCAACAATGGATTTAGAACTCATAAACATACCCGGAAGTGTCCAGATTATTTATTTAAGAAAGTAGTCCAGTTTGCCAGCCAAGATGGTGAAAAATTGACCAAATCTGGTGTAGAAAGCTACAAAATGCAAAATCCAGCCTGAAAACGGTGGCAGATAAAGAGTACAAGCCAAACGCCTAAAATGATGAAGAGAAACCCTCAGAAAAGAAGGCGTTTCTCCAAGAAATGCCCAAATGCCCTTGCACAAGAGCCACGCACTTCACTGCAAACAACCTGAATTCTCACTTAGAAGGTACGGCCAAGAAGTATGATGTCTGCCAGATGAAATGAAGGCGCCATCTCCCAAAACCCTCTGAAACTGATAAAGAAATCCAATAGGAAACACAGCTCAAGCCCAGTAGAACCTCTGTATGAAGCTCTCACAAACTACACAAATTCAGCTGATCTCTCACAGCCTCAAAAGTGCTCAACACTGAAGAGTTATCGTTCTTCAATGGAAAAATTGTTCAAACCCTGATCACAGGAGAATGCACAAGAAATAGCACAAGGCAAAGTTGAAATTGTCAAAAGGTGAGTTTCTCATTGCCAGAAATGCCCTTTTATGCAAAGGCACGAATCCCAAGAAAATATGCCACTTTTGGATATTAAAATCTTTTAAATAATATTTAATTCATTTCAATAGTATATGAATTAAATACTTGGGCGCACTTTATCCATTTAAGTGATTTAAAATATTAAATCACTTTTAGAGAATATTTAAGTGATTTAAAAATATAAAGTCAATTTGACTTTATAATTAAATATTAAATCAATTAATATTTAAATCACTTAAAAACCCATTACTCACTCAAAACACCATATAATCCTGTGCCGTCAGAAGCCGACTCTGCCTGCCAAGCCTGTTGTGAACCAGTCACTAGGCTCACGAAAACCAGAACGATCAAACTCTCAGAAAGTACCCTGACCCTCTAACCAACCTGTTAGCCTCAGAGTCTGAGTAATAGGCTAACCACCATCGAACATGATCATGCCGAAAAGGGGACATTACCTGTTTCCCATGTTTACTGGTAACTATGAGGGAGGAAAAGTGATAGGAGTAAAGTAGCAAAATATTACACAATAACCATTACCTTTAATTCCTTTCTTTCAAGGAGAGTTCCTTCTGATATGGAATTCTGTCGTTGAGAAGTTCTTCTACTATCATTTCATCTCTTTAAACAACCCTGAGTCTAAGATGCCTTATTGGTGCCCTTTCCTTCTGTTGTATTAGCTAGAACTTCTGACTGCCGTTGGTTCCTTGAGTTTTGGAAATCATCAAAATTTGTTTGCTCTGAAATTTTTGTGATTTCTCAGTGATCTTCATTACTAAGTATATTCATGTGTTTCTTATCATTGTCTTCCTCTTTTCATTATGTTTTAAAGAAATAAGGGAAGGTATACCTTGCTCTTTTTTGTTACACTTGCTCAAAACTTTCAGTATTTCAATATTTGTCATCTCTCCGCACTTCTTTATGATGAAAAACTAAATGAAAGTGGCACAAGTTATTATGTAACATTATTAGTGTCATAAACTTCCCTTGCAGTTAATTCCTGAAACTTATAGACAGTAATTGTCATCCTGCAGAGATTGGCATTGCTGGTATCTAGACTAAAAATTCCCCATTCTGTAGTGGATATACAATAAAAAAATTTGGGTTTTATTTTATAGTTTACTCATGCACAACTCTTATATAATGGATGAGCATGATCACGTGTATTTTCATTTACCAATTGGGTAATTGATAGTGCTGTAAAGAAATCATAGACCCCTTTGATGCTCCTTACTGGTGTGTGTTTTAAACTTTGATGTTGGAAATGGGGAACATTTACTTGATTCTGTTTTAAGGCTTATCAGCCACAAGAAAATTATGTCATCAGCATTATTGGTAACCTCGTAAAAACTCCAAGCTTAAGCTTTGAATGAGGTACAGATAGTTCGGGCACATTGAGTGTAAAAGTTTCAGAACTGAGATCACAAAAGACCCTGTTGAAACTATTCAGAATTACGAGATTTATTTTCCGTCCAAAAATCTGGAGAAAAGGTCACTACATATCAAAGATTTTAGTATTGAAACAGCCCAAATTCTACAATGTATTGTTAGGTCTTTCTTGATAGCTCAGTTTCTGGTACGATTATAGATAAATTTTCAAGTAGATCCCATCATGCGCTGTCTCTTTGATGGTCACGAAAGTGTTCTCATGCTGGAGAGAAATGAACTCAATTTTAATGTTGTTAATATTTTATAAATTGGAGCTCTGTGTTTATACTTGACCAATTTCACCTACATGAAGACAGCAACTTAGATTGAAATTCAATCCTGCACAGGGAACAAGTGACCAAGCATTTTAGTGTTTGTCCTCAGAAGATGTAGCTGTTTGCACTTGGAAATCTATGGAAACTAAGTACACCTTTTTTTTTTAATATTACTCTACCTAGCTGAAACTATATACAATCCCACCTTGTTGTGAAGCTTGCAAACCTTTGAAACAGGATTTTTTTTATAATTTACTTAATTTTGTAATATAATATGAATTACTCACATCTTTTATTTGTTTCAAAAAACTTAAATCCATTTTTAATTTTTGACACAATTGAAAAATATTTTTTCTAAGTATTTTGAAGCAAAGTGTTTAATTATGGATCAAGAAACTGACTGTTGCAATTGGAAATGGAAAGAAAGTGTTTTAGAGTCAAGCATTTCTTCTACACAAAGTTACAATGGTCTTCCTAAGTCGTCAAGTATTCTTGAGTTTGACCTGATCCTTCAACAAGCGCTGAAAGAAGTATTCTAGACTCCAGAAATTCTTCTACACGAAATTGGAATACCTTTCTTAAGTGGGGAGTACTCTCAAGTTGCATTGATCCTTTGAGAAAGTGAGCAGAAGCAACTGGTTTTGTGTTATTGCCAAGTTTCAAGACTAATTGTGGATCTCACATTAACTGATTATGAAAATTTGTAATTTTTGAGTTAGATCGTCTATGATGGCATTTAGTCAAGTCTTTTCTAACTTTTAGCTGAGCCTTTTCTAGTTCTTTTTTCCGGTTTAGTTCTTACTCCTGGGCTTGTTGACCCACTCATAAGTCTGACTCATGTGACTACGCTTCTTTACGAGATTTCTTTCAAACAAAACTCAGAGGATAGAGATGCTATTGGCAAACCTTAATGGATTGTTCAATTGGGATATTTTATAATTATTCCAAAACCCACATTGCCCTAGGCCTTCAAAACTGCTGCTCTTATATAGTACAATTGTTCCACAGTGTGAAAAGGTATTCTGCTTCTTTATGATTGTCTGTTTTTCATCCTAATTTTAGTCTAATTGTGGAATGCTCTGTTACGAAAGAGATGGTTCTTATTTTTTCCTAAACAATGTTTGCAAAGGACAAATGACCTGCCTTGGATTGATAAAGAGAAGGAAAAAAAGGAATTATATTCGTATCAACAAATGATTAAAATAGATCAATACAACTTGAATATGCAGTCAGTATAAAAAATAAACCTCCAAAAAGAGGCCACAAGCCAAAAATCAAACTAGAAGCATAAAAGAGTCTAGCTACCAAAGGGGATGAATCTAAATCCAGTAAACCATTGACATGTCAAAATGAATGCATATATAGAACTCCTTTTGAGTTAAAGAAATTTGTAAACTTAGATCTATGTATTATCTTAATACATTGGTATGGTGCATTGCAGATTTACGTCTGATTTGAACAGCCATAACAGGTAGCACTATTTTAACAAAGAACTTCAAGAATGCAAGAGTAAGTTTTACTTTCGTGTCATTTGAAAGATCAAATGTATTTTATATTCTTTGATTTAAAAGCATAGAAATGGGAAGAGGACGCACTTATAAATCTTACCTTTGAGTTCTCAGAAACCTATGTCCTCAACCGTTCAGTTTTTGAACAGTCTGTACACGCATGTATTTGTGCGTCAAGAGAGAGGAAGGAGTTGGGGAGATGGTTCTTGTGATCATGGTCATATATACAAAATTCAGCTTTGATCTGTTGACAATATTTTTGAATCCTGAGTTTTTGTATTTTGTTCTATGTACTTGTGTGTGCTCTGAGTAAATAAAAGTGCAATCTTCAAATAACAAAAATGATTCAAAGAAAGTGTAATGTACTTGGATGGAGGCCCCTTTTATATGTCATCTACCATTGAAGTTTTGAACAGTCTGTACATGCATGTGTGCGTAAAGAGAGAAATTGGAAGTGGGGAGGTGGTTCTTGTGATCATGTTAGTATATAAACAAGCCATCTTTGATCTGTAGATGATATTTTTAAATCCCGAATTTCTGCTTAGTTATATGTATCTGCATTTGCCCTGAGTAAATAAAAACACTCTATTTAAATAAATAAATGATCATAGAAATTGTAACACACTTAGATCCCTTTGCATTTTCTGGATTAATTTTATTCATGATATAGTTACATATGGGTGGCTTTGTGCAACTGGCATATCTATTATGGCTCATTCAAAATGGCTCTCTTCCATTTGTCTGTAGTTTTCAAATAGTTTCACTGTCCAAAATGGTATGCTAACAGAACTTTTGTTTTGTTACACCACAGTGGCATTGTTTCAAAAATCGACTTTGCTGAATTTGGGGTTACAGAATTGATCCTCAATAATGGGATGAGAATATGTTACAAGTGCACTGATTTTCCTGAGGATCGGGTGAGGATTACTCAATACTATATACAATGTTTACTTTTGCATACCATATATTCATTTAATTTGACATTAAATCTATATGATATATAAAGGATTCAAAATAGAGTATGGAGTATTCAACAATCTTACATAATAAATTCAAGCATAAATTGTATTTTCATCTTTTAATATATTGATCATTTTGTCAATGATATTTTGGGTATTTACTACTTACTTATCTCATAAAATATCCATTTTTTCAATTAACTAGACTGACTCATTAATACAGCCCAACAAGGGATCCTAGTGGCTTCGGAAATCAATTATATCGACTTTACACCGTAACCAAAGGATGAAAGCTAACATTGGCAACTTATTGGTACACTTGGAAACTGAATGTTTAATCAATTACAATTTCTTTATATAGGTTACTCTATAGATACCTGACTTAGACTCAGCACAAACTCGGCAATCTAATTTTTGTCTTGGATTGGCATTCACACTCAGCAAGCTGAATTTTGTCTCGGACTTGGGCACTCACACTTGGCAAGCTAATTTTTGATTCAGACTTGGAACAAACTTTACAATTTGAAAAAAAAAAAAAAATGAAATATAAATATTTTTTAAGGATTTAAAACTTTTTTTATGCATTCTTCTCTAAATCAATTTTAGAGAAACAATAAATTAATAAATTATAAGCTTCATTCATCACATACACAAGTACACATTGAGTAAATGAGTACAAAAGAGTATTTGCATTGTAAATGTACAACAGTCATGGACTATGATATCCATGACATCAAAAGCAAAAATTGAAAGTAAAACTATGGTTAAGAGGATCTTGTGTCACTCAACCTAGCGTTACTAGCTCTATAGTAGGTCTTATGCCATCATTTCAAGCTGTTATAGAGGTTTTTTATAATGGAATTGTGCAAGAATTAATTTAAAAAGGAGTAGAGAGAAGTAGCTCTTTAGTAGGTCTTATGCCATCATTTCAAGCTGTTATAGAGGCTTTTTATAATAGAATTGTGCAAGAATTAATTTAAAAAGGAGTAGAGAGAACAAGCGATGGTGGATATAGAAGGTATGTGATGTAATTATGAAAGTTTATGTTTTTGAATATAAGTAGTTGAAAGTGAAGGAACTTGGAAATGTAGAAGTTAAATCCAAGATATTGGATGGAAGATAGCTAATTGATTGGCCATGTTTGATAACCTTTGGTTAAAGCATAACGACATGAATGAAGTAAACACTTGAAATGACAATAGAGAAAATAAGTGTAAAGGACTACAAAAAGTAAGGCCTACCTTTTTTTTCTTTGATTTCGTTGGCTGAGTCTAGAGATTTTGTATGATTCAACCAGTCTCATAGAAACTCAGCAAGAATCACCCTTGAGTCTCCTGACCTTAGAGGACTTGACTCGACTTGAGACTCAATGAGTCTGTTGAATACCCTATACATACACCTAAAATTGTCCTAACACCATAGTAACATCAGCCTAGTTAACCCCCCTCCATACTAACATCCTCATAATTAATTAATTAAATAATATATTATTTAATCAATCAAGTTCACCACTAATTAATTAAATATTTATGTTATTTAATTAATCTAGTTTATCTCGCACCTAATTAAATAATTTTAATTAGTTAAATTTCTACCTTATATTGCTAATTAATTAAATAATTTTTATAGTTAAATTAATTTATTTTCCCTCCACCACCCCAAAAATAAATGATCAACTATTTACTTTTCCTTTATATTTATTAAATTTTGGAATCTCTAAATGTGGAGGGAATGGAATTTGTGTTATGGATCTATGTAATGGATAGGGACATAATTCTTCAAATGTCTATCCCTGCATTGAGTTGTGTCTTTCATGGTTTTTTGTTCTTGATGAAATCGGATATTAAGAGGTTGTGTTTGGTTGTTTTGATTGTGTACATAATGTAGGTATGCTGATTGTTGAGATTGGATTGACTCAATTGATGATTTAGATTGGTTTGATTTTGCAAATTGCTTTGTTTGGTTAGATTACAATATTGATTGTTTTGATTGGCTCTTGGGTTGTTTTGATTGGATTGATTTTGTTGAGGATTTTGATCATCGGGTTTAGATTGGTATATAATGAATTGGGTTGCCATGGAAACTTGGTGAGGTTTTGTTTTGTCATGATGTTGGGATCACGTTGTGGTATTTTCTTTATGGTGAGGCTAGGTACTTTTGAATTAACATTGTCTTAGTCAATATTAATATTGGTGGGATTTTGGTTGGATGGATTTATTTATGATGTTATTGATTGTGATATCCCCGTCTTAAGACTAGATGACATCAGACATAATTAATTAAATCTTTCTTAATTCTTATAGACTTATTAATTATTTAATTAATTAAATAAAGTATTCTTAATTAAGCATTAGGTATTAATAATAATTCGGTTTGTGAAACCGAAAGGTGGTGGAATATATTGGGCGATCGGGGGTCTGAAGAAATATCACTGAAGAATTGGAGTTTGATTGGTAGTGAATTTGAGGACTCTGAGAACGTAGCCTCTCGGAGACTGAAGAACTTGGTTGGACGGAAACCCAACCAGGGACATTGTAGTAATTTTATTGATTCTGAAACAAGCAAGGCATAGCAGTGGAGGAAATAATTATCACGGAGCCGTGTTTGGGTTGCAGGAGTTAATTATATTCGTATATGTTTCCCCTGGTTGCTGTTCGTTTGCATCATATTGTGCACAGGATGGTTATCGGGTGATTGTATGTTTGTATCGCTTTGGAATATATTGGAACGCATCGAATATCTGCATCGACAGGGGTCTATATGCAAATAACCATATGGGGTCGGCGGCAATGGAAATGATGACGGGCTCCAAATGCAATATCGATATTTGCAAGCATCAGAAATTAAGAACACTATGTCGAGCATTCTATATTCCATGTATCGGTTCCTTTAAGCGCTGGAGACATTAACGGGCATGTCATCCGTCTCATCTATGCTGGTCGTCTGCCGACACCATGCTGTTCTTTAATGCTGATTCTACAATTGTTGGCGCTGAAATCATACTCCTGGAAGCCGCATTCTTTGCTCCTGTATGCAGAACGTGGTAATTGTTGATAATGGACATGTGGCACATCGCTTCCCTATTCTGGCCGGGTATCATACAATTACGGGAATAGCACTGGGCGTATTTCATATTATAGTTGCCGCCACAGATCATAGACGAATAGAAGGAAATCCTTGCTCTCTA
Source organism: Sequoia sempervirens (assembly GCA_007258455.2). Lineage (NCBI taxonomy): Eukaryota > Viridiplantae > Streptophyta > Pinopsida > Cupressales > Cupressaceae > Sequoia > Sequoia sempervirens. The sequence goes on along the minus strand of VDFB02173077.1, from coordinate 15,042 downwards.
TGCTGAGTCGTTTGGAGTACGTGAGATATGATAAGCCGTGTGGGATAACAGAATCGAAGAAGCCGATTAATATAAGCCAAGTCATATCATTCTTTGCTGGAGAATCATGAGGACCCGTTGTTCCATCGGGTAATAGATTACAGCGTCTGGTGATTGGCCACAAAGGAAATCGTGGACTTGCACATTGGTAACCGCTGGGTTATATATTTCTACTAGTTCGGGTTCTTTAAGAGATGCGGTATATATATATATATATATATATGCGGCTACAGGAATTATATGAGGAGGCCGACAGGAGTCTGAGACAAAGAAACGGTCATTACTTTCCCGTCATCGTGGTGCTATTTAATATTACAGAAGCCGTGTGAGCTATTCATGCCATCATCCATAGAAGGAATGAGTTGCAAACATCAGAATATTGGTGGCTATCGGATTTATGAAGAGTTGAACGACACAGAGGTATTCAGGCAAGTTGCAAATTGTGTCTTCCCAGGTCAGAAATGTAAAGAGTACATTCTATAGTTTCAAGTTGATATTGATGAAGTATTTTGTAGTTCCAAATTCTTGTTATAACTGCGATTTCTGAGTATATGAATGTGGTCAGTGTAATTCTGGAATAATGTATTATTCTGCAAGTTTATCATTTCCTGATTCCCGATTTATGAAACCAAGTTATTCTATAGAAATTCGCAAACATTAGGTTATGTACAGATAGTAAAAGAGAAACTACTCAAGACCAGTCCAACAAACAGGGCTTAGTAGTATGACAAATAAAATTGTCAAACTTGGGTAATCGCAATAATCTTGATCCTCCGGGTCGGGGTTATTACATTGATGTATCCAGGTTATAACCGAGATGCAATTTCACATTTGGTTCCACAAGAATTCTATGTATGTTGTCCTTATTTTGATGTATGAATTGGTCTATTAAGGAATTTGTTCAAAGTTAAGGAAATCATGATAGTAACGGGAATACTTCCTTTGATTAGGGAGATTATCTCTACCACTATCTTCTTGGTTTTCATGTGAAATTCGATGGGATGTTTCTCCAACTTCGTACAAATTTTTCATGCATTTTTAATTCTAGAAGAAAAGGATCTTCAAGGAACTCCATGTTTTTCTTTGCTTGACATCTAGTGGTCGATGACATGAAAAAGTGTTTAGTAGATTGTCTTTTTTATTTTTTATGTCTAGGATTTTTGGATTTTAAATGCTTTAATATAGTTTTCACATACAAAAGGAGAAGAAAAAATAAACACAACAAAAACCTAATTTGAACCGTTTGCTAAAGCTTTCAATTATGTAGTTGGTCTATTGTCACTCTAACATATATCCCTTCCATAGCGCCAACTGAGGATAAATGCTCAAGTCTCCAATAGAAAGTTGGAATCATTGTAAATTCAAAGTCCCACAAAACCTCTATAAAAGGTAGCACATCATTGAATAAGCTTGGTTGTGGATTAACTCCTCAGACAAGGGCAAAAATAATAAAAACAAGGGCGGTGACTAAATTTTAAACTCTGACAATATTGTCACAACCCATCTATCATCCTTTCTACTATGTGCCTCCTTACTCACCTCCAACTCCCTTAACTAGCCTCTCAATTACCTTATTTCGCCCAGCAAGAATGTGGCGTATTAATCATTAATAGATTTTTCTTCTTTATTTTCTTTATGAGTTGTTGAAACCTCTTGCAACCTCTACAATTCGCTTAGCAAGGTAACATATGTATTTAACTTTTAAACTCTGAATTGCAATTGATACACATGAATTTTTTCCAACTCAACTTCCCAAAATTGAAATCTTTAATTACAAATTTTAAGTCACCTCTAGTTCAGGTTCAACTCTGAATGAATCCACTTGATATTGGCTAGCAAGAAATCCTTCTCCAAAACCAATTTCCCTTAGGGTTTTTGTTCAAGTTCAACTTGAGCAACAAAGCCCAAACTCCACAATAGAAGATGAAATTCTCCAAAAGATATGAATTTCTTTTTTACAATTTTCTTTTATACTTATATTTTATTTCTCCAATAAAGTGAATTTATAATTTTAATATTCTTTATGGCCTTGAAATAAGTCACTTAACATAAAATGTTCAACTTTATAGAACTAATTAATTATTCTCTTATCATAATCTTAATTAGGCTACGAGATTCAAAAATAGGGTTAAGGGTCCACATCCAATAGCCTTAGGTATCAATATCAATTTTCCTCCTTCATCTAAAGGTGGAAGTTCAGGAGAAAATGTAATGTCCCCATTTTGGCCATTAGCTCTTCATTTGGTTTTAGCCTATTTCTAGAAACCCGTAGGCTTGTTTGAGGTAAAATCAGGGTTTCCTTCTTCGGAGGTTCTATGGCATTTTAGGGAGTTTACTATTTATAGTAAATTCTATTTTTGGCAGTATGCAGTTTTCAGTCTTCAGGTCTTCATTTTCAGTTGGAGCAATTAAATGAGTTCAAGTTTTGGCTTCTGAAAACTTTATATTGGTGAATTTCATGAATAAAGGCATTAATGTTATAATTTGCAGTTGACCCCCTTGGCCTAGGGAAATAACTTTATGTTGTTCTTAAAAGGTGGACTTGAAGGGGGATGCCTTCATAAGAATTAAATATTATTAAGTCTTTAATGCCTTGGGAAAAGTGGACGCCTTTTCCTTGGAGATATTATTTTAAAATAAAGTTTTAATGTGCCTTGATAAAGTGGACGCCATATTGAGAAGTTAGAAGATTTTTGGAAATTTGAAGAGTCATTGGTGACTCTTGGCGTACCTTCTTGGGAAATTGAAGAGTCTTCTATTCTTCTATAAAATGAATGCCTTGTTCCAGCTTTTCTCATCCATGAATTTATGCTAATGTTATGCTGTCAAAATGACAACTTGGTTTTTACTTCGAGGGATGCTTACCTCCTAGTTTCAATCCAATTTCGTGTTTGAAATACAACACCTAGTTGGTTTTCATTGCTGCTTCTCATCTAGACTAGCAGATTGAGCTCAACAGTTGAAGTTTTTAATGATATTTCCAGTTTTGAAGTTGCTGATGCAGTCACAGCTGAAAGTGGTTTTTGCATACAGCTTTTTGTGTGAATTTAATTTGCTTGTGGGTACTTTTCCAATCCATTCCTACACCCAAGGCGACCATCTTTGGAGAGTTTCAGATTTTAATTTTGAGTTGTTGATTTTTACTTGTCAAAATCGCCCCTCATGAAGGCCGTACCATTCTTGCTGCATTGGGATTCGTGTAAGAATTAAATTATGAGTTTTTGTTGCTGTTTCTTCATCTAATGTTGGGCGCCTATCTTCCAGCAGCTCATTGGTTTTCGTTTCACACAAAACGGAGGTATTTTGAGTGAGTTGTGAATATTTCTTTGAATTTCACAGTTGCTGATCAGAATTTCCAGAATTGTTATTTTACATCAGACTTGTTTAAGTTTGAATCTTCAGTCCTTTCTTCATCATTTATTGTTGATGTCTAACATGGAATCATCCAGTATCATGGTACATTGAATCTATTGTAATTTTCATGTAATTTGCAGCTCTTTTTCCATATTGTAAGACTGTAAACAGTAGTACTGTTCCAGTCCTTTATTGCTGCAATTCTTTCTTTAATTTCACATTAGTACCCCTGGATGGTTTACCGCCAGTGTGGATAATTGGATTTGTATTACTCTTGTACCCACTCTCAAGTGGTGAATCCCCACTCATAAGTGGATGCCTGCCGCAGCAGACGAAGTGTTTTAATTGTAGTCTTTTCCCCCCACTGTTTGGTGGTAGCGTGGAAATTCTCTTATGGCTGGTTATCCGCCTATTAGTTTTCAGTTTTCAATCAATCACTCCGTCATATGTTAGCACCTCGCCCTCAGTGGGATCTTGAGTGCACATTCTTGACGTTGAGTTTGTTCCATTTTCAAGTATTGTTCATTAGTTGCTCCGCCATATGACAACACCTTTCCTTCATTGGGATTGAGTGTGCATTCTTGGCGTTGAGTTTCTTTTAAGCTTGGTTTTCAGTTTGATGCTAACGCTAATCCAGTTGGCTAGTGCTGGTTTATGTTGTGTAATTCTATCGAAAAAATTGGTTAGCATATTTCACAAAACATGGAATACATTGTGAATCCTATAATTCTCCAACAACTCCAACTCATAGGAAACTTTTCCTATCCTCTTGACAACTCTATATGGTCCATAAAATCAAGGATTCAACTTTTCTCCACTTCTTCAAATAAGATTGCCTAGGTTGCAACTGCAAGAAAACCAAGTCACCTTCTCAAAAGATCTCTCTATCTTGTGTCTATCTAAATAGATCTTCTACTGGTTTTGAGTTGTTGGAGATTATCCTTAAGTGATTTCAAAATAGTGATAGTCGATCTCTCTTGGACCCAATCCTTGGCCTTTAGAACTCTATTATCAGCAATGGTCAAATCTACAAAAGATGTGACATCATAACCATACAAAGCTCTAAAGGGATTCATGTCAATAGACATGTGATAGGTGCTATTGTAGTGATTTTCACCCAAATGTAACTATCTGATCCAAGATTTTTTCTATTGATGTTTTAGCTGTGGGAGATATCCTTCTCTCAAAATCAAAATAATAAATGATATATAAATATTATTTTAAAGGCCGACCCAAGTTGAAAAGTCACCTTGGTTCTTGAATGAGGCTGACCCTTGTGAAGAGTCACCTTGCTTGTGAAGAGGCACCTTACTTTGTATATATGGAAGGAGATGCTCATTCATTTGATCATCGATTTTATTCTAAAGAGACATTCGCACTTATCAAGGAGTATGTGCATCTACAATAGATCATATTATTGCATAAAGCAGATTGACATTAAGGAGAGATCATATAATTGTGTATTTGCATCTAAGTGAGGTGCGATTATTTATTGCATTATATTGGCCTTGTGTGTGGCCAAGATTGTAAGCAGATTTCTACTCCTTTAAATTCAATATATAAGAGAGATATTTTTGTTGGGTTTTTCTCCCTCGAGGAGGGTTTTCCCAGGATAAATTTTGTGTTCTTTGTTCAATGTGTTGAATTTTCTATTAATTTGCATTTCTGATTAAAACAACATGGTATTAGAGCGGGTTTAGGGGAAATTCGATCAGAAGCAATTGCATATTTTATTTTTAAGCTTCAAGTGCTTTCAAGGAGTTCGATATTTGAAGCTTCAGCTGTGATAGATTATTGTTATAATATTGGAGCAACAAAATAATATAGAGATATTAGGAGGAATTGTGTCTAAAGGGAGCAAGTTGGGTTTAGATATCACTGTGAGAACAAATTTGGAAGTATATGACTGTGGTGTGGTTGTATATGGAAAATCATGGGTTGTTGTTGGTGTGAGTGGATGCGATGGTACTTTGGTTTCTTGACATTGTTCTGAAGATCTGTGCAGGATGTAATGGAGTTATGCTTTGGTTCTTGCTGAAGAAAGTGTGTAGGTTCTATGTTATCTCCTCTCATTCTTGTGTCGTATGGGATATGAGTTTAATGGAATGCTCAGGTTTGAAAAACAGTGTTCATTCTTCAAGTCAGATGAGCTTTTGCGCATTGGTGTAAAGTTTGGAAATTTACCTATGGTGTATACATTTGAGGCTTCAGATATTTTAGGGAACTCTATCATTTACATTTAACAGCTAAGAAGAGACTGCAAGACAAGCACCTAACTACATCTATTGACCAACATAAAGAGATAAGTATTTTATGTTTGAATAATGATCATGAATTTTATAGTTAATAATAATTCATGCAATAACATTGGGAATAGTGAATGATGTATGCTTCTAGCATTGATATTTCTCTTTGGGTTAGTTTTGAACTATTATTAATCTCTCTAAAATGCTTCCAGGGCAGATCAAGGAACAAAAGGATGATGAGAGATTGCATAAGGAATTCAAGGGAGGAAGAGCTTGCTGCATCCTGTGAGGAAGACACGCAGGCTGAAGAAATGAACAAACATGAAGACACAGCTTGCTGCCATGGGACTGAGTTGGTGGCACATAACTAGAGATGTTTCTTCGAAGAGAAGGAATTAACATTCAGAGGGAGTCTGAAAATTCATCAAAGGCAACCTTGGATGAGGAGATCAAGAGGTTGATGCAAGTACTTGGAGCTTCAGAGGGAGTCACATCATCATGAAGATCATTTATGATGTATATTTCTCTATGACCGGAGAAGTATGAGGTGAAAGCCCTTGTTAGTGTATATTTCTGTGGCGAGAAGTATGAGGTGAAAGCCCTTGTTAGTGCATATTTCTCATCAAGTATGAGGTGAAAGCCCTTGTTAGTGTATATATCTCTGTGACGGAGAAGTATGAGGTGAAAGCCCTTGTTAGTGTATATTTCTCTGTGACGGATAAGTATGAGGTGAAAGCCCTTGTTAGTGTATATTTCTCTGTGATGGAGAAGTATGAGGTGAAAGCCCTTGTAGTGTATATTTCTCTCGAGACGGAGAAATATGAGGTGCAAGCCCTTGTCCATCTCTGAGAGGGAGATGTGGTTCTTTCCACACATGGGAGTAGCCATGGTGGACGTCATGTTGAGAGGCTCCACGACGACATCACGTTGAGAGACTCCGTGATGAACCCTTTGTACTTGTGTTTTTCCACACATGGGAGTAGCCATGGTGGATGTCATGTTGAGAGACTCCATGACGACATCACGTTGAGAGACTCCGTGATGGACACTTGTGCATATGTTTCTTTCCACACATGGGAGTAGCCATGGTGGACGTCATGTTGAGTGACTCCATGATGATATCACGTTGAGAGACTCCATGATGAACATTTTCTCAAATGAGTGTAGCCATTCTGGATGTCATGTTGAGAGACTCGATGATATAGATATCTGGAAGGATACCTCCCTAGCTAAGAGGGAGTGTTGATGTTTTAGCTGCGGGAGATATCCTTCTCTCAAAATTGAAATAATAAATGATATATAAATATTATTTTAAAGGCCAACCCAAGTTGAAAAGTTGCCTTGGTTCTTGAATGAGGCTGACCCTTGTGAAGAGTCACCTTGCTTGTGAAGAGGCACTTTACTTTGTATATATGGAAGGAGATGCTCATTCATTTGATCATCGATTTTATTCTAAAGAGACATTCACACTTATCAAGGAGTTTGTGCATCTACAACAAATCATATTATTGCATAAAGCAGATCGACATTAAGCAGAGATCATATAATTGTCTATTTGCATCTAAGTGAGGTGTGATTATTTATTGTATTATATTGGCCTTGTCTGTAGCCAAGATTGTAAGCAGATTTCTACTCCTTTAAATTCAATATATAAGAGAGATTTTTGCAGGGTTTTTCTCCCTCGAGAAGTGTTGTGACCTAATTCACATCTCGCCCCATTGCAAATGGGGACCCTTGTAGTTTGCTTTTTAGGGTTTTGCCGTCGCGCGTCTTGTTTTGTCTGGTCTCTGTTTGGGGTTTTGAGTCTGAATTTTGAATGGTCACCCGAGTCAAGCAAAAGAGTTTTAGCCTAGATCATTGTGCAAACATCGCCATCATGCCTACGAGATCCAGGAGACGAAGATCGACTGTTGTTTCAGTCAATTCTGACACCTCCTACTTTTTAGGGTTTTCACCCCAGGCCCCCTATTTTTTAGGACGTACTTTTTTGGCACTTTTGAGCAATTCTGAGATCCCTATTTTTTAGGGTCTATTTTTAGAAAGTTGCTATTTTTGGAAAATTTCTATTTTTAGAAAGTTTCTATATTTGGAAAGGGCTCGAGTTTCGAAAATCCACTCAGAAGTTCGAAAAGATCAACGGAACTCTCAAAAAATGGATTTGAAAATTTCATGAGTTCATGGTAAAATTCTGGAAAAAGTATAAAAAAAATGGGAAAAATCATTTGAAAAATTACAGAAAAATGAAAAAATCAGTCAACAAATCTGAAAATCATGGAGGAGACTGAAAAATCTGAGAAATTCATGGCAAAATGGCCCAGGTCTGACTGAAAATCATGGTGGAGGCATGAAAGAAGACTGAAATCTTAACCAGCAAAGCTGAAAGTTAATGGCTGAAGATGAAGTTCGACCTGCACAAAAGGCAATGGCATGAAAGATGGTAAAGTCCGCCCAGCCACATGGAAGAATGGCTCAACACTTGATGAAGTCCGCCTTGAGCAAAAGATGAAATGGCAAGGGAAGGTAGCAAGTCCGCCCATAAGTGGCATGAAAGATGGTGAAGTCCGCCATAAGCAAAAGAAGATGTGGCAAGGATATTGGTCAAGTCCGCCCTTAGCCAAAGGTTGAAATGGCAAGACAAGATGCAAAGTCCAATCTTGAAGTGGCAATAAAATCAAGCCAAGTCCGCCTCGAGGAAAAGTTGAATGGCAGCAAATGAAGAAAGTCTGGCCTTGGAAATGGCTAGACACAAGACAAAGTCCTACCAGAGCATAAAGTAAAGATGGCAAGACAATGGGTAAAGTCTGCCCTAGACAAATGTTAAATGGCAAAGAAATGAAGAAGTCCGCCCCAAATGAAGATGGCTTGAGCAACTAGCAAGTCCGCCCTTGGACCACATTTGATGGCTAAACTAATGAGGAAGTCCACCATGCTTAGAGAAGAGTACAAAATTTTGAAATTTTGCCTAAGTATGGGCTTTGAAAAATTAAAAATATATGTTTGGCCTTGAAAATTTCACCATACTTAGAAGTAATTGAAATATTTTCCCAAGTTTGACATTTTGCCAGAGAAATTGGACGAAAGAAAATCATGGCAAATAAAATTGGACAAGAAAATCATGGCCAAATAAAATTGGATGATTGAAGTTATGGCAAAGTAAATTGGAAGAAAAGAAAATTCGCCTAAGGCAAATGAAAAATTTCGAAAATCAAAATTGCCTTAGACAAAAATAATTTGCCATAATAAATTAACGGGTTGGAAATGACACATAAAATAATTATTTTAATTATTTTAATTATTTATTTTCCAACACCCCAAAGAGATAAGTTTTAAAAAATCGAAATTGGAAAAAAGACAAACAGAGCTTTATTGAACTGGCGTTGAATTTGGAAACTTTCCCAGATACTATCATTGAAGATAAAACTTGCCACTCGGAAGCGAAGTAAAAGCTAAGTTTAAACTCGATTTAAAGGAAATAATGGAGATTTGCTAAATGGATCAATTTTCTCATCTCTATAATTGAATTCACTTCTCATTTTTTTACAATCATTCGATTTTCAAAGAAAAGTGTGAGAAGAAATTTGTCTAAGGCACGAAAGTTGAGAAAAGTCTGAAGCGAAGTGAAAGAAGCAAATTTTTACCAGCTTGCATTGTGATCGTGATCATTTCTTTTGTCCAGAAGAGGCAGGCAGATTTACTTTGTCCACTTCATTTTGGCATAAAACTTCATCATTTATTTTCCTTCCAGCTTGATTTTTTCACGAAGTCTAATTTGACAACTAGCTGGAATATCTTTTGAAGTGATTTAAATTTTGAATTCTAAATATTCTCTTTGCTTTTTCTTGCAGATTTATTTTCGAAGCGGTAAAGATGAAGTTTGCCAGCAAGGGTGTGCAGCAGCAATCAAAGATCAAATCCAAGTGGGAGCATATTGTGGACACCAATCTTGGCCACGTTGACCTCGATGACCTCAGGAAAAGAATGTACGAAAGCGATGGACGTTTGCCTACGCCGATTGCGAGAAGAATGATGTGCAATGGAATTGTTCACACAGCTGGATTTCCACCAACAAAAGAGTGTCCGGAACTTATGGTGGAATGTGCATTGCACTATAATGCACGAGAAAGGCAAATAGAAGCTCCTGATGGAAGAGTTCTCACATACTTGTCCGAGCCAGCCATTCAAGAAACTTTCGGAATTCCAGTTTACAACCGAATGTCCTACCGCACCAAAGAGGATGCACTTAAGCTTTACCAGAATCAGCAAGACCTTTGTGCATCAAACATAAACAAGACTTGGTTGCTGAAGCCCAAACCTACTGCAGGGAAAATGCCGAAGAAATTGGTCAGAACACATTTCAAAGAGGAATATGGCGACATAGTCTTGCTGCTGAACAGAATAGTAGGCAATCCTCATGGTGCGCCTTTCGAAAACTGGATGTATTATTTCATTGATGAAATAATTACCGGAGTCAAGATGTTTAACTGGTCCAGAATGATCAGTGATAGCCTCCATGAGCAGTTGGTCAACCTGGAGGAAACCAAGACCTTTCACATGAGCTCATACGTCATATATTTGCTTGCAAGGTATTACAAGTATTCTGGCTTGATTTGCAAGGGTGTGGTTGGCAATAGCGAAGGACAGCTCAAGGCCTATGATTGTTATCCGCAGTTGCAACTAAAAGAGAAGTCACATTTCAGACGAGCACATGACGCCTTCCTTATGTACATCACTCGATTTCTCCAAGGTGGGACGCATCAGAGACTCTCCTGTGAGGCCAAGAGTCTGATCAGCTGATATGGATCCTGGTTCATCCAGTTTCCCAAGTTTACTTACATCAGGATTCAAGGATTCTTAGGACATCCTTATAGACTGCCCATCTATCCGACCAACAAAATGGATTTGTTGGAAGTTCTAAGGCAACTGGAAACATATCAAAATATCCAAAGGCCAAAACAGAAAGCGGCTGTCACCTTTCCATTTTTCATCGGCAATATGGAGGAGTCATGTCCAACAGCGCAAGCAGCAGAGGGTGCTCGACTGGAGATACAACAATATCCATTCATATCATACAAGCCGAGGAATAACTTTGATCCTCTCCATCACATTGGGACGGTGGACGGAGAGAAATACAAGCACCGGGTAGACTTAGAAGACTTCTGGGCTAATGCAGCAGATGAATATGACGTAAGGAAGAGGTTGTGGACAAGATTGCCACTAAGTATGATAAGGGCAACAGAGCTTTTCAAAGTACCTGATCAACTACATGATGACGGAGTATATTTGCAGCCAGGCTTTGATGAGAACGAGCCACTCCCTCCTATGAGATGGTCTGAGCCTAAGATGGGTGACCTAGCAACATTCATGCGGCCTGTTTTCAAATATTCTCAATGGTGGATAGATCGGCAGGTAGAAACTCTAAGGCAGAGAAATGTGCAATTCACCTATGAATTAATGGGTGATACAAAATCCTGTTCTTCGAATGCTGGTGCATCTCGTGGAGATGGGCCAACAGATGCCACCAACTTGAGAAAGAGGAAAGAAATTGGCGAATCTGCGAAACAGGACAAGGATAAAATGATAGATGAAGGGCCTTCTCGAAAGAAGCACAAGTCCAGACCTCTTCAGTCGGCCACTTCCAGGAATATAGACGAAATACTTGCCGTGAATGAAGAATCTTGGGAGCATGTCAGGATTCCTTCCCCAGTCGGAGATGTGGAGCCAATACAACTGGAGGACAATTCTCAACCTTCTCCTGCAAGCACAGAGATCCTAGAATCAGACAATGATACAGATATTATGGATGGAGAATTCGAGGAAGGAATGATTTCCGCCCTCAAAGGAATCCAAGAGGACCCATCCGTCCAAGAAATTCATGGTATGCCAGAAATCCAATTGGTGCAAGAAGTTCAAGATATGCAAGAGATTCAAAGCATACCGGAAATTCAAGATGTCCATGAGGATCAAAATATTCAGGATATACAGGATGTCCAAGAACAATAGGAGGACGGAATTGAGCAGCCAACCATCCCAGATTGGCTAAAAGAAAGATTAAAGAGAAAGGCGCCAGTAGAGGTTCCTGAAGAGGATGACGCCACAGATTTCTTGGCCAGGCTAGAGCAAACTGCCACAAGAAAGAAAGCCAAGAAATTTTCCACCATCCAAAGGGATGAGGCTTGCAACCGCACAGTACAAGTTGCAATACCTACAGCCGACAAGTTCCAAGATGAGATTTCCCCTGATGAATATGCCATCACGACCATTGACATGGGTCCAACAACAAAGGAGCAAGAAGTTGAGGACTTAGACAATTCCGTTGCCACCATCAAGTCCAGGCTGGAAAAAGAAGTGGCCAAGAAAAAGGAATATAAAAAAGAGATTGAGCGCCTAAAAGACTATATCCAGCATCTAACTAGGCCACTTAATGAAGGTGATCAAGCAGCGCTTCTACCTCCAAATTCTTCACAAGAACCAGTCAGAAATTTTGAGGAAGAATTGACTACGGCAAAAGAGGCTAAGGATTGGATGGATGGAAGGAAAGAAGAGGCGATGGCATTTGCGGAAAAGCTAGCACATGTGTACGAACAAGCTTCCTTTATGCTATCACGAGTTGCAGACTTGGCGGAATCATGGGGTGGCCTCGAAGGAATTCAAAATAAGATTATCCCATGTATTCGAGAATTAAAAGGCATCTCGAAGCAAAGGTTGATTGATGACAGGGTTATTGAAGCCGGAGCTGCATATGATTTCAGTGGCTGGTACTATGCTCTGGTTTCACGAAGAGGAGTCCTGGAAAGGGTAAGGTAGGATTGCACTAAAGTTGAAGAACGGGCAAAGGAAATTCAGAGTAAAATTTACAAGATGGCTACAGATATGCTCGACAAAGACATTGTTCGAAAGAAACACTTGCGGCCAAAAAATCTAAAAGAACAAGTGCAGAGAATTTTCTCCACCATGTCTGGGCCAATCATGAAAGAGAACTTCACCAGGGTATTCAACTTCATGACTGTCAGAAACACTTTCTTGCTGCAGGAACCAAAATGGGTGACCACTTTTGCAGAATGTGCTGAGAGCTTGGACTTGCTGGAATACAACGTCAACGCGCTACCAGACATTGCCATGGAGGAGGTCAGCTTGATCGTGTCCAGGTTCGCCGAACGTGACCTCGCACAAGTGGATAAGGATGCAACTCCAGATGTCTGAAGTTCTCTCCAGTTAACTAGTTGATATTTTGGAAACCCTAATTAGGGTTTAGTCATGTTAAATCTGGGCCATTGATCTCATTTCAATCTCGGCCATTCATTGTAATTCAAAGATGTTATATAAATCCCCCCCCCCCCACTCTCTTTCAATTCATTAGAAGGAGGATCAATTAGAATTCATTAGAAGGCATTAGAGAATTAGAGATTGAAGATAATTAGATTGTAGAAAATAAAGAGAGAGTTTTTATGAGATTGTTGTGAAAACACTATTTTGATAATAAAGTTCATCATGCATGAGGTGCCTTGAATCCTTGATTGTCAAATGGTTGCATGGTCGCATATTCTCTTTCTTGTTCAGTAAATTTGAATTAGAATTTAAATGTATGTTAAAAGAATGACAGATTGATAACGAAGATTAGTGAAACCTAGCTCATACTTTCTTTGAGTGGATGCTTTTCACCCAATGTGTAAAGTTAGACTGAGCTTTATCGTGGATGCTTAACTTCTGTTTGGATAATTATTGTTCGATTTGATGGTAGTTATTCATTACGTGAAAATCATAAGCACGTTCCCAGAAGATTGCACTTGCTCTGTGTAGTTGTTGTCTAACGTGGCGAAGCAGAGTATTGTCTATTTGGTTTCATTTAATCTTTGTCGTCTCTTGATTTCTTAGGAATAGCATAGGATCTCTAAAAACCCTTAATCTTTTTCACTTTTTTTTTCTATAAAGTCAAAAAAATCCAAAATGATACTGTATTTATGTCTCTGCTTTCCCGAGTAACTTGCAAAGTAAATCCCAATTGTGCCCCCAGCAAATCACATCAAAACCATAGAGCTTATCCGCACTCATCTTAAACATTGGAATTACCATATGATCTTACTTGCAGTCTTAGCATATAAGGTAGTTTTTCAAGAGGGGATAGAGCGTCTTGGACACTTTATTCTAGTATGTTTGTTGTGTCATAAAACACGCATCAACAAGGAGGGTTTTCCCAGGATAAATTTTGTGTTCTTTGTTCACTGTGTTGAATTTTCTGTTAATTTGCATTTTTGATTAAAACATTTTCTACCCTACTACATATTTATGTTTCCTCAATCAATTGCAAATTTGGAACTCTCCTTGACATCCGTAATAGCCTTAGGTATCAATATCAATTTTCCTTCTTCATCTACAGGTGGAAGTTCAGGAGAAGGTATAATATGTTGTCCAAGTGCCTTCTCGAGGCACAAAACATGGAATACATTGCAAATCCTATAATTCTTCAACAACTCTAACTCATAGGAAACTTTTCCTATCCTCTTGACAACTCTATATGGTCCATAAAATCAAGGATTTAACTTTTCTCCACTTCTTCTTCAAATAAGATTGCCTAGGTTGCAACTGCAAGAAAACCAAGTCACCTTCTCAAAAGATCTCTCTATCTTGTGTCTATCTACATAGATCTTCTACTGGTTTTGAGCTGTTGGAGATTATCCTTAAGTGATTTCAAAATAATCGATCTCTCTTGGACCCAATCCTTGGCCTTTAGAACTCTGTTATCAGCAATGGTCAAATCCACAAAAGATGTGACATCATAACCATAAAAAGCTCTAAAGGGAGTCATGTCAATAGACATGTGATAGGTGTTATTGTAGTGGTTTTCACCCAAATATAACTATCTGATCCAAGATTTTTTCTACCCTACTACATATTTATGTAGGTAACCTTCCACCCATTTGTTAACAATCTCCTTTTTCCATCTGTTTGTGGGTGATAGTTGGTGCTTGGTGTTAACTTTGTACATGTCAATCTAAAAATCTTTTGCCAAAACATTCTAAGGAACTTGTTAGCTTGATCATTGACAATGCTCCTAGGTAGACCATGGATTCTAAATACCTCTCTAAAGAATAACTTTGCAACTTGAGGTGCCCTATACTGAAAAGATATGGTGAAGAAGTGAGCATCCTTAGTCAACCTATCAACCACAACAAAAATACAATCTTTTCCCTAAACCCAAAACCTATAATAAAATCCATAGATATATTTTTTCACTTTTTCTCTAGAATAGGTAGGGGCTGCAATGATCTTGCTAGGAAAGTATGCTTTGAATTGTTGTATTGACAAGTCAAACACTCCGTAGCATACCACAAGACATCATCCATGAGACCCTTCCATGCAAATCTCTCCTTGATTTGTTTGTATGTTTTGAAATAACCAAGGTTTC
>VDFB02173076.1:0-24065 GCA_007258455.2 Sequoia sempervirens | reverse complement strand
ACAACGTTGAATTTTTAGCCCTCGGTGAGCACGAGTTGCATTTTGAAGGAGGAATTTTCCATGGTTGAAAAGCTTTTTGGACCTCTTGCAGCCCATTGATGTTCCTCTTCTTGATGCTAATGATGTGGCCTATCGGGATATTTCAACAAAGGGCGTAGGGTTTCCTCTTTTTTCGCCATTTCCTTGTTGGGCATGTGAAAAGAGTTCACTATTTTTTCTAACCTTGTTGAAAAATAGTTATCCCACATTGGTGAGATATTGGTCATTCCCAAGCTTTTTATAGCCTAATACTCTTACCTTTGAGTGAGCTATTGTTCATGGTGGTGTTGGTTATCTCTCTCTTGTGTAGATCAAATTGATTCTGCTAGTAAGGATAGTGGGTTATTTGTAGAGGTGGTTAATTTTTTGTCACGATTCTTTTCAAGATTTAGGTACATATTCATTCTTTTATTTTCAAGATTTAGGTACATATTCATTCTTTTTTAATTCCTGAGTGATTTTTTTAGATGTTGGAAAAATAAATCTGGAGAGGCTATATTAGTTGATATTTTTGGAGGTTTCAGTTATATCAGTTTGGTGTATTTTTCTTGCTTTTGGTGCAAATTCCTATCATGGCTACTCCTGATTCAGTTAAACTTTTAACCCCCCATAACTATCATACATGGAAGATTAAAATGTGTAGGTTGCTCTAATAAAGTGTTTGTGGTCCACACTAAATGATAATCAACCCACTTTTAGCACGGAGTATGAAATATTTCCTCACAGAAACAAGTGTGATGAAGCTATGGGTCTGATAGCTTTGCATGTTTCTAACAATCTTCTTTTCCACATTAAGGAGTGTACTACACCCAATAAGGTATGGGATGAATTCAAAAACTTGTTTGGTCAGATCAGTGAGTTATGTGCTTTGCAACTAGAGGAAGAATTAACTTGTCTTTCCCCTAATGCATTTTCTTCCATTAATGATTTCCTAGTTCAAATTTGTGAGGTCACAATTGGCAGGATGTGGGAAAGAAAAAACTAATAAGGAGTCCATTTTTTTTTTTCTAAGCTGAGAGGTCCATTTGCAACTTTTTCTTCTACCTTCTACTCCACCATGGATGCTTTGGGAAATGCATTCAAAATGCCTTCTTTTGAGACATTTTGTGACTATTTGACGAGGGAGAAAGCCAAAATTTCCCAATTAGAGGGGGTCTCTATGAATCATGCATTAGTTGCACAAGAATCTCAAAGCAAAGGGAAGAAGAAACTTGAGGGTAAGACAGAGTCTAATGAGTCCTCCACCTCTTCAAAAGAGGATAAACCTAAGAAGGAGAAGTTTAGTTGTGTGTATTGCAAGAAGAAAGGCCATGATGAACACCATTGTTATATGAAGAAGATTGATGAGCTTTCACATCTTCTTCAGCATAACAATATTCCACTGCCCTCATCTGTGACTCGTTCTTCTACAACCTCTCCATTTGCATCACCTTCACCTTCATCAAAACCTACATAGTCAGGGAATGCAAGATTTGCAAATGGAATGAAATTTAAAGAAGATAGACTCAAAGGACATGCAAATGTTGGAAACTTCTACAATTCATTATGGTCGTGATAGATGGTTTTTGGATTTAGGACCATCTCATCACATGGGTTTTACTCCCTATCCTTTTTTGGGTCTTCATCCTACGGATACTTCTAAGACTTTGTTGGGAGATATTAATTCTTTGGATGTTGTGGGGATAGACAGTGTTGAGATTAGTGATGGTCATTTCAAATATGTACTGTGTATTCCTGATTTGCACACAAATCTACTTTCCATCTATCATATTACTCATAGCGAGGTACCTAAGACTGTAGAGTTTACTGCATATTCTATTTTCATTAGAGAGGCTAATACTAGAAAAGTCAGTTTTGTTGGTGAAGCTGACCATGAGTCTCATCTTTATGCCTCTTCTCATTTTTTTGATGATGATGATTATGAGTCTCGCACCCCTCTTGCTAGTGTTGATAGCAATTCCTTGGGAGCGATTGGTCATTTGAACTTTGGAGTTCTTCATACCTATGTTGATTCATCTCTTGTTGCTTTAGAGGTTGGTTCCTCATCACAATAGGATGTTTTTTATCCTTAAAATTAGTCTTTGTGGGATAGTGTTGTTATATGGAGCCTAATCAGACTCGTAGGTTAAATTTTCCCCACTTTTATTGGTGTAGTTTCCCTCCAAATTATTTAACGGGGGTTTGGGGACAGCACCCCCAAAACGTCTCACTATTTTTATTATTTTATAAAGAAGTCAGGAGTTATTTTTCTATTGGCCGACATAAAAAAATCCTATTTTGTAAGCGACATAAGTTTATATAAAAAGCTAAGGGTTAGGGCTTTTGTTGATATTGTATTGTAGCATTTGTAGCAGTATTGAGTTGCAAGGATTACTCGTTGTAATTAGTTTGATTTGCTGGATAATAATATTGGACTCTCTATTGGTGGATGTAGCCTGAGTTTAGCTGAACCACATTAAAAATTATCTCTCACTGTTATTATTTCTATTTTTTTCATTCCTCTGTTTAATATTTATTTGCATTTAATTGATATTTTTTGAATGCAATTCCTAACAAGTGGTATCAAAGTAGGTTGTGTTCGATTATTATCTATAGGAAGGTCTCATAGTTGAGTGGGAGTCTCACGGTTAAGTGGGAGCAATGGCGGACGAGGGTAAATTGAAGGTAGATAAATTTAATGGGAAGAACTATCGGTTATGGAAGATGTAGACGAAGGATTGTCTCTATCAGAAGGATTTATAGAGGTCATTGGAAGGAATAGCTAAGAAACCAACAATAAGGACTGATGAGGATTGGAATCTTCTGGATAGAAAGGCACTGGGAGCCATTCGTTTATGCTTGGCACAATTGATGGAATTCAATATTACAATAGAAAAGACAACTCAAGAGTTGATGGAAACCCTGGAAAAGTTATATGAAAAGCCTTCCGCTATGAATAAGGTATTTCTTATGAAGCATTCATTTAATATGAAAAATGGTAGAAGGTGCCCATGTCAGTTGTCAATCATTTAAATGAGTTTAATATGGTTACCAGTCAATTAAATTTTGTAAATGTAAACATTGATGAAGAAGTTAGGGCTCTTTGATTCTGTGTTCTTTTCCTGAAAGCTGGAATAGCTTGGTAATGGTTGTTAGCAATTCTGTTTCTAGTTCAAATACATTGAAATTTGATGATGTTGTTGGTGTTATTTTGAGTGAGGAAATTCTTAGGAAAAGCTTAGGTGGAACATCCACATCAGGTAGTATTTTGAATGTAGAAAGCAGGGGTAGGACAAAAGAGAGAGGAAACAATTTTGGAAGTCATGGGAAGTCACGAGGAAAATCAAAGGATAAAAGGTCTTAATCTAGAGACAAGAGGGATTGTTGGTACTATGGTAAGCTAGGTCATGTAAAGAAAGATTGTTGGTCTCAGAATAATAAAGAAGTGGACAAAAAGGAGGGAAGTAAAGAGGAAAATGTGGTAAGTAAAAAATATAATGAGGATTCTTTGATTCTTTCCCTTGATAATGCTGATGATTCATGGGTTTTAGATTCAGGGGCCTCACTTCATGCTACGCCCCATAGAAGTTATTTTCTTGATTATGTCCAAGGGGATTTTGGGATGGCTCATTTGGGAGATAACAAACCCTATCATATTGTTGGAAAGGGGAGAATTAAGATTGAGTTGCAGAATGGGAATCATTGGCTACTACAAGTAGTAAGGCATGTTCCAAGGCTGAGTAGAAATTTAATTTCAGTAGGGTAGCTAGGTGATGAAGGTTGCACAGTTACTATTAATAATAAAAATTGGAAGGTTTCATGAGGTACCTTAATAGTAGCAAAAGGTGTGAAACTAGGCACCGTATATCTTTGTACAGGTCATACTGTTCCTTCTAATTTAGTTGTTGTAGAGAAAACAAAAACATGCTCAGGAACAGTTGTTGTAGGTTCTGAGACAACACTATGGCATAACAAACTAGGGCATATGAGTGAAAAAGGTATGAAGGTACTTCATTCTAAGAAAGTTTTAGTAGGTCTGAAATGCATTAATATGGATTTTTGTGAAAGTTGTGTATGGAAAACAAAAGAGAGTTAGATTTCTCAAGGATGGGAAGAAAAAGAAAGATGAAAAGTTGGATCTTGTGTATACAGATGTATGGGGACTGACTCATGCATCTTCTCTTGGTGGCTCTTGGTATTATGTTACATTCATAGATGATGCAACTAGGAAGGTTTGGATTTATTTCCTTAAGTAGAAATCTGATGTATTTGAAACATTTAAGAAATAGAGAAGCTTGGTTGAGAATGAGGCAGGTAAAAGATTAAAATGTCTCAGATCTAATAATGGTGGTGAGTATTGCAGCAAATAATTTGAGGATTATTGTTCCTTTAATTGAATTCGTAGGCAAAAAACATGTTGGAAACTTGCAGCCAATTAAAGACAATTTCGACATAACCCATAAAGAAATCTATGCATCTAAGTATTCAAAATCCACATGCAAGAGAATAGACAACATGCCCATTAAAATATGACACAAGATATACCCTGGGAAAACCCTCAAGAGGGAAAAAATCCTAGCCTCCAAAAGCATCCATCTCTCATGTATTATTCAACAATAAAGATTACAATACATCTTCTGAGTCTCCATGAACACCATTGAAGCAACAAGCTCTCTACAAGAAATCCATGGAAACAAGCATGCAACCACACATCCTGTGCCGTGCTTCAAACCCTCACAAATGCTAACCAAAGCTAATCATGAAAAATTGTGTCTCACAATAACTACCTTTGTGGTTTCTTTTATAGAAGCAAGATCCCACAAACAAATTCAAGTGGCCGCCAACAAACCCGCGGTATGCAATGTAACCGCGACGAAAAGTCCGCCTCTTTACTTGCCACGTACTTCTACGCCATTATTTCCCAATACGAAAGCATCAGTGATTTTAGCAACCGGTCTAAGTTACGCCCCAACAACAAATAATACGGTCAAAACAATCTTCCCAAACAACGGTATTCCGTTTTATGCCGGATCCCGTGATGCACGAAGGCCATACTTTACAACGTACGAAAACCTTCCGCCCCTGGCCAGCACCCCGCAGCAAAGCATGACAGCAGCGCAGCCATGCCTTCAGATGTGAAGCATTTGCACATGTAGATTATGCAAATAGAACCAAGCTGGATGTAAAATCAAAAAAGTGTATCTTCGTTGGATGTGGCATTGATGAATTTGGTTATAGGCTTTGGGATGTTGTATTCAATGCAAAGGTGATGTACAAAGATCAGTTGTAGCAACATGAGAAGAAAGAAAAGTATTTTGTGGTGCTAGATGATACTCTAGATAGTATGTTCCAGTGGTTCCTCATACTCCGCAATAGCAACAAGAAATACCACAAACTCCAGTGAATGTTAGATGGTCAACATGGCTAAGTAGACCCCCTAAAAGGTTTTACCCCCCTTTGTATTCTATTTTGTTAATAGATGCTAATGAACCTGAAGGGTATGATGAAACTATGCAAGTGGATACAAAGGTTTAGTGTGACATGCAATGGAAGAAGAAATTGACTCCTTGCTGAAAAATTAGACTTGGGAATTATGCAAGTTTCTTGCAAGTAAAAAGGATTTACCAAAAAAATTGGTGTATAGGTTGAAAGAGGAAGATGGAGGTAAGAACAAATTTAAATCCAGGTTAGTTGTAAAAGGATTTGCACAAAAAAAGGGCATTGATTTTTCTGATTTTTTTCTCGGGTTGTTAAGATGAGTTCTATTTACACTGTTTTAAGTATTGTGGATGTTGAAGATTTGTAGTTGGAATAGCTAGATGTGAAAACCACCTTTCTCCATGGTGATTTGGAGGAGGAGATATATATGGAACAACCCCAAGGATTTGAGGTCAAAGGTAAGGAGAAATTGGTGTGCAAATTGAAGAAGAGTTTATATGACTTGAAATAAGCACCTCAACAATGGTACTTGAAATTTGATAGTTTTATGGCTAAGCAAGGCTACAACAGGTGTAATTCTGAACATTGTGTTTATTTTAAGAGGTTGGATAATGGAAACTACATTATTTTATGTTTATATGTTGATGACATTCTTGTTGTGGGGTCTAACATGGATCACATAAGTGGGTTAAAACAATAGTTAGAAAAATCATTTGCTATGAAGTATTTGGGGTAAGCAAAACAAATCCTTGGTATGAGAATTTCCAAAGATAGGAAGAATAGAAAATTGACTCTATCTCAGGCTGATTATGTTGAAAAGGTGTTGCAGAGATTCCACATGGAGAATGCAAAAGCTATTAGCATACCTTTTCCTAGTCATTTGAAATTGACTAAGGAGATGTGTCCAAAGAATCAATAAATGACTAAGAAATGACTCAGATAGAAGACAAGACCACCCCTGTGGATAGCAAGTTCTCCCCAAACATAAGAAAATTTTCCCCTGACAAAGGAAAATTCGCTCAAATGAAAGACTTGGATTGGACTAGATGAAAAATGACTAACTGTGGCAAAGGACAAAATCACAACAAGCAACAGATAAAAGACAAGGCTAACTCAACTAAAAATAAATGCACTTGTTTTTCACAAAGAAAACACTTCAAGCAACACAATCCTAAAATTAGTGAGAAGGGTATGGCCAACACAATCCTCTATCTAGGTTCAACAAAGTGATATAGGGATTCCTTGATATACACATGGTACATGAGGCACAACCATGAACATGAGCAAGTCTACAGGCGTGATTTGGGAGCCCCAACAAGGTACTGGAAACTCGAAACAACTCTTCATGTCTTATCTAGGTATCACCCTAGCTTCGATGCTTCGCCAGACACGGCATGATTGGATTGGGGTACAACTTTGGCTCTCCCCCCTTTATATACCCCGCTGGTACACGTGCTTAGGATCGTCCCTTGGGGTGATGAAATCCCCAAGCAAGTCCTGCTAAAAGAAGGTACTAGACATTTTCAACTGGTCCCCAGGCTCGCACAAAGCACAAGGGGAGAGCCTAGACGTACTAGCACCTCCTAGGTAGCACAAATGGACTAAAATGGACTACAATTTCTCATCCCCAGGATCACCAAATGTCACAAGGGGATTGTATATGTCAACATCCCAATTAACAAGCACATCAAACAACTAAATTTGACCCTCTAATTAGTTCTACGTGTGCCTAGATTAGTATGGAAAACAAGAAGCAAAATAAAATAAATATGTTGGGACCAATTGCTCAGCAAGAAAATGTTAGTAGTTGGTACCTCTGGCATTGGACGAACAAGAAACAACTGTACAAACATTAGCAAAATGAAGCACACTCACAAGAAAACAAGTTAGGGGGGTCAGTACCTCAAAAGGACAACAAACAAACACTGAAACGGTAAATTTAAGTCTCTATTTTACCTCAAGTTTCCCTCTGTTTGAAGTAGACTCGCCTATTCTAGAGAGAAAATTCATCCTTGTTAGCAGCAGATTCGTCTATTTCAGGAGCAGAATCACCTATTTCAGGAGCAGACTCACTTGTTTTAGGAGCAGACTCACCTGTTTCAGGAGCAGACTCGCCTGTTTGTAGACATCAGGCTCGCCCAAATCAGAAGCAAGGTCGCTTGTTTGAGTAACAGGGAGCAGATTTGCCCCTGTTTGACAGATGGGAAAATTTGCAAGATGCAGATTCACCTCTATTTAATGCAGGCTCACCTGTTTTGATAGCAGAATCACCCCTATTGTAGAATCACCTGTTTCAGTAGCAGAATCACCTCTATGTAACCTGAACCTACAAAACTTCAAACAACAAAGAACATAAAAATAAAAAACCTATTTGTGGGTCCCACTGAGCATGCTAGAAATTTGTGTAGCATGTTTTCCTACCCTAAATGATGCAAAACAAAAGAAATGCAAATAGGAGAACAACACAATACACCACCTCAAGATTAGCCTAGTTAGACTTGAACAAAACAAAGACAAAATATTGATTTTACCTTTCCCAAGTCGATTTGTTTGGTTGGCCCTTTGATGTTGATTACTTGTGTACTCCTTGATGGAAAATAACCTAAAATGATATGCAAAATGATCTACGTGCAAAGGAGGATGCAATGGTGAAGTTGGGTATTTTGGTAAGTGCATGAAATGGATGCAATATGAGCTTCAAGAGTGAAAAAATGGTGGATGAGAATGCTTGAAAATTCTTGAGTGTTGAGAGATTGAATGCTTGTGAATTGTGAATGCTTGAATGAATCAAAATGAGACTAAAATCCTCTATTTTAGGGGAAGAGTATCTAAAGAATTGGATGGATAGGATTTAGCAAACATGGACAAGATGAAGGGTTCTGGTGAGTTGAGGACTCACAAGGCCTCACATCTTGCCATGTAGAAATGAGGTGGAAATAGGACATGTGATGTGGAGGTACTTGCAAGTACCTTGGGATTCCATTGGTACATTTTGACCCAAATTTCGACGAACGTTCGTCAGAATTTCGACGACCATTCGTCGATATTTTTTCGTCAGAATTTTGACGTTTCAAATATCGTCGAAAGCCCAATGAAATAATACCGACGAATGGTCATCGAAATTCTGACGAACGTTCATAAAAATTTGGGTCAAAATGTACCAGTGTTGGGAGAATATTTCCTCAAAAAGGAAGTTCTTTTCCCCATGTGTGAAGGATGTGAAACATGAGGAATTTCTAAAGAATTCGTCACTAATCATGATGGGGAAGAAAGAAATGTTGGATCAATAAATGTGAATTTTTAATTCACATGATTGGAAGTACCTTGGGGATAAGACATGGTCTCCTTATAAAGAAGGTCCTTATCCCCTTGTGGGAGATGTGACACATGAGACCCACATGGGGAAGAGAACCTTGGGGTAATAAATGTGAATTTTTAATTCACATGGGGAAGAGGTTGTTTAGGCTAAATGAAGAAAGCACTTATCAAGGTTGACTTAGAGGAATACCAAAAATGGCATGAGGATTAGATTAAGGTTATAGAAATAGGTGATTAAGAAGAATAATTAAGGATTAGAGGCATGTGGAAAAATATGGAGGATGTGACATTAATCCTGATTAAAGTTGTGCACATCTTAATCATGGATTAATTAAACCAATCCAGATTAGAAGGGGATTATGGAGAATGTGACAAGGAGAGAGAAAAGAGGGAATTTAAAATTGATTTAAATTCAAAAGGCCAAATGAATAAATTAAATAAATTGATATATTTATTTAATTTAGAGAGGATGGGATGTAAAGGTAAAGTATTTAATTATTTAAATCAAATACCTTAGGAACATTAGGAAAAAAGAGAAATATTAATTAAATAAATCATTTAATTAACATCGATGAGGGATATGAAATAGACAAATAGAGGGGATGAATTTGACCATATGGGAGTGGTTAAATTTGGATGTTTACATTTTTCCCCTCTTTAAGATGGTGTTACAAAGTAGCATCATTTCAAAGAAGATTAAAAGATAGCTCCAAGGAGAAGATGATTAAATTGGTAAAGATGCCCTAGTCATTAAAGGAGTGTCAAAGCATAAGGATGATGGGAGTGAAGATGAATATTAAGGATTGGGGATGCTCGCTAAAGAGGACATGCAGGTTCAAGAGAACATGTGTGTGCTCTCAAAATGTTTGAGACGATGAAAGGGTATATGAAGAAGATGATGCAAAGTGAAGGATAAGAGATGATGATAAGCGATAGGAGATTAGGAAGCACAAATGGATTCAAGGAAAAATATGATGTTTCCCCAGTCGAGCTACAAGCCAAAAAGGAGGGATGATGGATGGAGTGTTGTTGAGGATGGAATGATATACCCAAAATAACACAAAAGGATAGCGAAGGATACATCTCGATGATGATGATGAAATTCATGATGAAAGTGTTGTTGATGAGGGAAGGATAAATCCTAAAACAACACCAAAGGATAGGGAAGGATACATCCCAAGCATGATGATGAGAGTGTTGTTGATGAGGGAAGGATAAATCCCAAAACCACACCAAAGGATAGGGAAGGATACATCCTGATGATGATGACGATGATGATGATTGGATCAAGGCTTGTAGCAAGGCTAGGAAAAAGACCAAAGATGTGATTAGATGATTTGTGCTAGGATGAATGGATGAGGATTGGATTGATATGTGAGATGGATGAAAAGAATGAAAATGATGGAGGAAAATATGCTTAGAATAACCAATCTATATTATTCTAAGAAGATTGAAGAGATGATGATATGATAAGGGTGCTTAGAATAACCAATCTATATTATTCTAAGAAGATTGAAAAGAGGATGAAATGATGAGGATTAAAGGAAGTGAAGGGATGAAAATGGATAGGATAGAGAGATGAGGAAAGTGATGAAGGATGAATGGATAATAACCAAATCAAGCAGGTGAAGTGTTATGCGTTATTCTGCCATGTAATGAGTAATTAATTTAATAAGGGCTTGCATAGTGATGTGAGCCGATGGTAGGTTGAATTTATTTGTGAATCATGCATGATTTAGCTTATAAAATGAATGTAGGATGGGTGTGAAATGGAACTTGTCAAGAACCATAGGGATCTTGAGAAGAAGGGAGATAAAAGATGAATGTTTGCACAACCAAAATCATAGGTCATAGGTTAGGGTCAGAATGGATGGAGGATACATGTAATGCAATGACATGGAAAATGAAATGCAATCCTAGTGTGATTTTCCATTTTTAAGAGAACTAGTTTTTTCTATAGAAAAAGACACAAGATGCTTAGGTATGAAGAACCAAGGATGATTCATGTCTAATGCATCAAACAAACACAACAAACAAGGAGGCTATCCCAACACCCCAAAGTCATGATGACTTTGGTCAGGCCAGGTATTGGGATAACCACAAGCACAAAAGGATGCCCCAACATAACACAAGACCACAAGGGTCTTGGTGGGTACTACGCAGAACAACCAAGTAGACATCAACAAATAAAAGATCAAGATATGCCCCTATGTTTACTAGTAAAAATGCACCATAATATGATAGATCATGGCAACCTTGACAAGTTATGATAGAGAGCTCAAATGATAAACAAAATCCAAAAGAATCAAAATATCACAATCAATTTCAGACATCCTTTGCCATAGGATCAAGAGGGTGGGTGGGATTGATGAGGTCTGTTAGGAAGGATGCATCCTGTTAAGACCAAAGATGGATACTAAACTAAAAGATCAATATGACACAGGAGACTCCAAAACTAATTGAATCTCATGATACAAGTGGATCTCATTTGTGAAGAACCAGCTAGATAAGGACATACTTGATGACATGACACAAGTACATAGACACAAGAAATGAGACCAACACACCTTAAAGACCTAGGGGCTCGAGGGTTGATCAAAGATTAGCCTTTCCTATGTGAAAGCGCAGAGCCCTCGTAGTTTAGGAAAAGACCATGGATAAAAGTAGAAAGAGGACAATGGAGACAAGTAATGAAGGACAAAAGACTGGGTGGAAAAAAGCCCTGGGGGTAGAGAAAATGATCAACCTTGCCTACGTGAAAGCACACAGGCAACGTAGCTCAAAAAATGATGGATAAGGGATGATGAGATAACCATGATAAGTGGATAAAAAGATCAAATCGATATGATGAGATGATAGATCATGTGGATAAGATAGGATGATGGTGATTCCATGAAGCTTGGGGATGGGATAGTTATCCAAAACATCAAAATATGAATTAGGAGGATGACATGATGGAGAGATGAGTGATGAGAAGAGATAAGAGATTAGAAAAATGTGTGAAAGAGGTGGGATTAATGATAGTGAGATAGATGGGAGGAAGCCTATAGCCAATTACCAATGACAAGGGATTATGAGATGGGATGAGGATAGAGGTGAATGGATGAATAGATAAATATAAGGAGATGGAAAGATGCTAGGATGGATGGATAAAGGGATACAAATTTGGATGGGGAATAGGTTATTGGATGGATAGATAGAAAGGTAAGGATTTGGAAGATGGAAGGGATTGCTATGATGGATGGATATAGGGATAAAGATGGGGAGATGGAAAGGATTGTTTGGATGGATAGGAAGATAAGGATGGGGGGATGGAAGGGATTACCATGATGGGTGGATAGAGGGATCAGGATTTGGATGAGGAAAAGGTTACTGGATGGATAGATGGAAAGGTAAGGATTTAGAAGATGGAGGGGATGACATGATGGATGAATGATTTCTCCAAGGACTATGTCATTGTATCATTGAAAAATGGACCATTCCCATTTTCATGGTCTTTTAGGTCTTGTTTCATAGTGTTGGAGCTATGTTGCTTTAATTTTATGATGTATCTTGGCTTGAACATGCTTATTTTGGTGATAAAATTAAAAGAACATCTTGTGAAGGTGTTCTAAAGTGTTGTAAGATATTTCTACATTCTTCTAGACTCTATTTAATGTAATTGTCCTAAAAACCACCTTTTCACTCATCAACAAGTCCTATCTTGAAGTGTTGTAAAGTCTATTAACAAGATTTCACGCTTTTCGAGGCATACTTTCACTATTTACACCCTTCTCATGCTTTATTTTGTCTCTTTATGCTGTCACATGCTTATATTAAGTGTATTTTTGGGTCCTATCCTGACAAACAACATTAAACATGAATTAATTTCTGAAACTTGGCTATGGGTCCCAGGTGGGACTCATTCGCCAAGGGTGGCGAATGAGTCCCCCTTGGCCCTAAATTCAAAAAAAATTCAAAATTTCTTTCAGGATTTTACTCAAATTCACTTCATGTCGGCTTGTGATGAGGTATGAACAGATAGTAAGGCACAAGATTTGTATAAATATGTGATTTTAACCTCATTTTACATCCCCCATTCACTTCATTCAAGCATGCACAATTCAAGTAATCTTCAAGCAATCAAGCATCTTGCATTATCAATTCAAGCACTTTGGAGCAGCCATTGACATCACTTCATATTTGCATATTAAAGGATTTGGTCAATTTGTAATACTTTCATGTTATTCATTTATCATTTCCTTTGCATTTCATTCATTTCTATTGGGTTTGATTACCAAAGTCCAAACCCCTATTCACTAACCCCTCAACATTTTTTTCCTTTGCATGTGTCTTTGCAACCTTTGTTTTATAGATTTTATAGATTTAAAGGTGTTGAAAAGTGGATTTCAATTCAACTAGGCTCTTCAAGTAAATCCATTATCTATTAAAGCAATTTGAGTGACTTTCAGCCTGTTTTCAACAAAATTAACCCTTTTAACCTAATATTCAATCATTACCAGATCTAGAGTAGCAGTGTTGACCTTTGAATTTTCAAAAATATTGGGGAGGATTGATTCACCACCCTTGGTGAATGAGTCCCACCTAAAATCTTGAAATATGCATTTTGTCAGAAATCAAATCCCAACTATCAGAAATCAGTTCCCGACACTTTTTCAACAATATGATGATTGATTCGCCATCCTTGGCAAATAAGTCCCAATGTGAAAAATTAGAAGTTTTCATCAGCATTTAGACATTCCAAAAAGCTTACACATCATTCAGGTGCACTCAAATTTAACCCTGTACCTTTTGTTCTGCATATTTCTTTCAATTTCTTCATAGATTTCATAGTTGTTTGCATATCATATTGTGTTTTCAAACATAGCATAAATTGCATCTTTGCATTCATTTTAGATATATCATTTTAATCAATCAATTTCACTTAGATTAGTTCATTTACATAACATCACATTGCATACTTCCTAATTTGAATGAAACATAAGCATTTTAGGATCTAATCTCTCTCCTTTTGGGTGAAAAACCTTATAAGAGTTAGAGAGTCCATTGGGTCCTAAAATCATGTTTCATTTTGGTGAACCCAACTCTTTAACATTTTTAAACTTCTGATTACATTCATATCTTGCATCCTAGTTTACATTTCCACTAACATTCAATTAGGACATTGGATTGGTTATTGCATTCTAGGATCTTTCATTTTGCATTAGTGAAAAACTCATTTAGTTTTCATTCTTTGCATTCAAATTCATTGAAAAAATTGAAATTCTGCATTTTGTGCCTGCCTTTACATTTTGAAAATCATTTAATTCATTCTTAAAATTCTGAAAAATTCAAAAAAATTGCCTCCTGGGACTCATTCACCACCCAGGGCGAATTAGTGCCTCTGCATATTTTAGACATTTATCTTGCATTGTTTCTAGCATTTTCTTGCATTTTTATTTCCTATATTCATATCTCTGTTACAGTTAGTAGATCTTCTATCACTTTCATTTTACATTCTTAGAATATATTTCATTTCCATCCACCCTTCCTTTGTGGTACTTGCATGACTGTTTGGTGCCCTATTAATAATACTTTAGTGAGAAGAAGTTCTAGACTCATGGCATCCTGTGATAGTACTTTCATTGTGGACCTTGGGATCTCACGAGCTCCTACTCCTGCTATGGACAATGGTGCATTAGGCTCTGACAATACCACTTCCACTTCCATGCCTTCCCCTTTCCATCTTGTGCATGTTGACAAGCAAAAAAATCCTCTCCCGCAAGAAAAGGTTATTAACATTCATGGGGACTTTGCAAATTTACAACAAGACTTGTCACTTGAAAACATTTACACCACTACTATACCTGCTATTGAGAACCTTCATTAGTTAATTGAAAGTGATGATGGCTTGTAAGTGCTAAAATAAATTGCCAAGATTTACAATAAACATGCCTCTTCCAATACTCCATCAATAAACACTCCTATCACCCAAGGAACATCTCAAGTTCCTCCTTCAACTATAGCTTCCATACCAACTTACACCAATCCGCAAGTCCATACAACTTTACATCAATCCAATTATGTTACTACTTCTTTCCCGATTTCCACTAGCATTCATACTCCTTTTGTGGCATCACCACCTCCTTCCACCACTTTCACACCCCTCACTATTCCTTCCACTTCTCCTAACATCACCTACACTTCATCCCCATTTTCCCTTCCACCTCGACCCCATTATCCTGATCCCTTTATGACACAACTCCTTAACACTATTGCATCCATGCAACACCAACTTGCCACCATTAGTCAAGCTCAAACTAATCCACCCACATATCTTGTTCGTAGCATCCCTTTATCACTAGAAATCTTAAATACCCTGATGCCACAAGGGATAGAAATGCTAAGGTTTGAGAAATATGGAGGAAAAGGATATCCTATCAACCATATCAATGCTTTGACTACCTTGTGTTGTGACTTTTTCCTTGATGATAAACTTTTAGCAAAACTCTTTCCAAGGACCTTGAAAGATATTGCCTTAGAATGGTTTTCCAACTTGCCTAATAATTCCATCCATTCATTTAATGAATTGGTAGAGGCTTTTTTAATCACTTTCAATTGCACATGACACCTAAAAAAGACAATGGTTGACCTTATGTGATGTAGAAAAAACACTAATGAAAAATTAACCGATTTCATCTCTCGTTACCAGCCCTTATATGCTCAAGTTGATGTCCAAATTCCAGATGCACATCTGCAGAAAATGTTTATTGAGAATTTGCACACTAACCTTCAAGATAAGATTACAATGATGAAGTTCCCTTCATTCATGCATTAGTGTACAACCTTATGTGAGTATCAAAATTTTGTTTCAAGTCATGAGTCAAAATCCACTTCTAGCCAAATTGAAAAAACTAAAAACAACAATCAACACCAAAAAAACACACAAAATTTCTGCAAACCTAACCAAGGTTTCTTACAATTTTCACCTCCTCCACCGCAACCACAACCAACTTCACAAGTTTAGAATTCAATGGCCACCTCTAAAACAATCGTTCCTTATCATTATGGTGATCCAAACAGACATTTCACTCCTTTACCTAATGCCCTCCACCAGAAAATGAACCAACTCATCCAAAAACACATGCTTACCTTACCACCTGTTCGACCATTTGATCCTAACCAACCCTTGCCTCCTACCTTCAATCCTAATACTTATTGTCATTTTCATCATCAAAATGGCCATGACACCGAACATTGCAAGTGTCTTAAACATCTAGTTCAAGACCTCATTGATTCAGTTGAATTGACCATTATGGGTGTTAATGATCAAGGCAATAAGTCTGTTGCATCCCCTAACCAAAATCTCCAAATCTTCACCAACCCTATACCTAAACACACTACCTCATTTTTCAAGGCTAGTGAACCTTCAAAGCATGATGTAATGACTATTGATACACAAAATGAACAACCTGATACATCTCCTCTTGTGCCCCAAGCTAGTCCTATGGATAAACTTGTCACCATGATAGACGTTATCCCTCGCAAGGGCCAAACCACTCAATCTCCTGATATTACTTTTTCTACTAAATACATACTACCAAAGCTTCCTGATGGTCCTCTCTACCTAGCTGGTAGAATCTATGATAAACCTACCAATGGGATATTAATAGATCCTGCTTGTGGTGAGAATATGATCATAGAAGAATTTCTAGTATTACATGATCTATATCAAGATAACTATAATCCACCAATTGCATGGATTAAAACACATCATGGTTTTGCATGCCCTACAATTGGATTGATCGTGTTTCCTTTACAAATAGGACTTAAGATTTTGGAGGTAACATTTTCTATTATTCCACAATCCAACCAATTTCATTTGTAGGTAGTCCTTCCTTGGCTTCGCTCAATGAAAGTGGTCCCATCTGTCATTCACAAGTGCTTAAAGTTTTCGCATGGAAATGAGGTATTCACCATAAACCATAGTGGCTTGAATCCTTTATCTTCCAAAGGTAACTTTTCATTAGAAGCCTTTTGGCCTACACCCATCGAACCTATCACCCCTCGAAACGACTTCTTTTACATTGCTTATCAAAAGTTTAAAGCTAAAAAGATTGTTGAATTATTTCTTCGTAACACATCTTTTCCCACTTCCACTCCTCTTGTCTTAGATGAAACGATAATTAAACCTAAGCAAGACATCCAACAAACTAGTACAACTTTAGAACATATCCCTTTAGACTCTTCCCCACCATCATTTAAATGACAAAGGGAGCCTGACACAAACCCTCTTCAGCCTCCTTGAACCAAACAAGTGTATAAAGAAAAAAAGAAAGTGGTTGATACCTTTTCTTCAGTTTCCTCTATTCTTCCCTCTTCAAAAGTAGACAAACCTATACCAACTCAATCTGCTCTTACACCTCAACAATTGCAAAACAAAATTAAACACAATTGTGGTGCTAGGGAATGAATACGTCGTCGTTGTCTCCTTGCACATCAATCTTGCCTCATAGACAATAAATAAAATCAACCTATACCTTTGAAAAAAGTAATATATTATCATCTTCCTTCTCCTAACCAACCACATGAAATTCCTATACCACCATCACACCAAAACAAACATATTCAACAACCAACACTTTTGATACATCCATCCTTAGAAATCACCCTTCGTCCTCCCGTCGTTATTAATCTTGATGATGATGATAGAGATGTGGCGATTGCTAACATAGATGAAACAATAAACAATGAATTGAACTCTTTATTTTCATCTACAATGAACTTAAATGATAAATCCTCTCCACCAAGTGAAGAACTTGGTACAACCCCTAGTTCAGCACTTGCGATTCCTCCTTTGAACAGTCAATCACCTTCGCCTTCCATTGAACATGATTGGGAGGTAGATGAATTGATGGATGACTTGCATTGGCCTACTTAATATTTTCTTCACATTCATTTTCCTTTTTCTTTTCATGTGTGTATCGTATTCCCCCGTATCGTGTGTTTGTTGTTTCTTTCTCTTTGTACACTTCTTCAATGTGTATCTTTATTCTTCTATATGTCACCCCTTTCACTTTTTTCTTTTGTTTTTTGTTTTCCTTTGGGGATGATGCAAAGCATAGAGATGCCCTAAGTCTCTTCCATGTTGACCCAAATGGTCCTTGTCATTTGCATTTCGGTTTTGTGTTTTCCTTTTGGGGATGACGCAAAGCATTGAGACACCTTTTGTCTCTTCCATGTTGACCCAAAAACATTTGTCCTTTTTATTTATCTTTTCTCCTTTGTCTTTTCTTGTGTTTTTCCTTTTGGGGATGACGCAAGGCATTGAGACCAAAATCTATCCTTCATGTTGACCCAAAAGATTTTTCACTTTTCTTTTTTGTCTTTTTGCTTGTGTTTTCATTTTTGGGATGATGCAAAGCGTCGAGACTGCAATGTCTCTTCCATGTTGACTCAAAATGGACTTTATTTTTCCTTTTCTTTCACTCTCTTTGTGTCATTCTTCCAATTCTATGTGTTTTGGGGAATGATGACAGTTCTGAGCTCTTTCATACAAACATACATTGCAGCAATGAACATATTGAGCCCAAATCCATAGATCCCTTATGTGTTTGGTGTACTTTCTTTTATGGGGGTAACTCCCTTCTTTCTTTTCTTTCCCTTTCTCCTTGACATGACGCACCTTAACTTTGAAACATATGACTTGGCATAGAGCTTTCCGAGTTGTCTCTCATGTCTTGTTTTTATTCCTTGCTTTCTTCCTCTTCTCTACTTCCAAGTAATTGCTCACAGAACGATGTGTATAAATTCCTTCAAAGTGGGAGGCATACATTACCATTATTTCATTTGAATTCTTAGTGAAGCCTTTTCATTTGTGTGATGTGTTTGTCACTTTGTGAATGACATTGGGTGTGATGTCCTTCATAAGTGTGATCCATCTCAGCATATTGCATTCCTCTTGGTGGTTTCATGTGACACACTGCATCCCCTGAGTTGTGAATATACTATTATTTGATTGGTCCTCTTTTGGAGACATTAGACACAATGTTCCCTTAGTGACTAACCTTTCATAAGCTAAACAAGACTCCTTTGAACATATTACACATGACATTTTTACACAACATTCTCATTCAACCACCTTGCATAACACAACTTGCATGCCTGTGGAGCTGTCTTATTTGTTTGGCCACCTTGCATAACACAACTTGCATGCTTGTGGTGCCATCCTATTTTTCTTTGGCTTTGTGGCGCCTTGTTAAAGATATCGAATGGGTATAACTTTGGCATGGTTGAGCGGGAAGCCCAACTAACGGCATGACTTTTCCCCATAGCCATTTTTGTGTTTTTTTGTGAGTGCATACCAACTAGCATATGTATCTTACTTTTTGGGCCTTCTCACCCTACAAACAACTAGTTTTGTGGCCCCAGAGTGAGTACACACTCCCTCTTTTTCAAACAATCAGCCTAGATCTTTTTTCACAACTAGCTGGATTGATGATTGAAGCTTCACTCAAATTCTTTTCAACACTTATGTGTTCCTTTGTCCTTATGTTTAGTTTTTCATGGGATCTTCATCCTGGGGGCTTGACCATCCCTCTTGTTTGTTGTATTCCATCTTGCTAACATAAGTGTATTCAAACCCTCTTCTTGATGTTCATGGCTACTTTAGCATCAGAAAGCAAGTTTCTCTCACTAAAGTGGGGGCTACATGTACTGTCAAAAAATGGACCCTTCCCATTTTCATGGTCATTTAGGTCTTGTTTCATAGTGTTGGAGCTATGTTGCTTTAATTTTATGATGTATCTTGGCTTGAACATGCTTATTTTAGTGCTAAAATTCAAAGAACAACGTCTTGTGAAGGTGTTGTGAAGTGTTGTAAGATATTTCTACATTCTTCTAGACTCTATTTAATGCAATTCACCTAAAAACCACCTTTTCACTCATTAACAAGTCCTATTTTAAAGTCTTGTAAAGTCTTGTAACAAAATTTCACACTTTTCTAGGCATACTTTCACTATTTACACCTTTATCATGCTTTATTTTGTCTCTTTATGCCCTCATATGCTTATATTAAGTGTGTTTTTGGTTCCTATCATGACAAAAAACATTAAACATGACTTAATTTCCAACACTTGGTTGTGGGTCCCAGGTGGGACTCATTTGCCAAGGGTGGCAAATGAGTCCCCCTTAGCCCTAAATTCAAAAAATTTCAAAAATTCTTTTGGGATTTTACTCAAATTCACTTCATGTCAGCCTATGATGAAGTATGAATAGATAGTAAGGCACAAGATTTGTATAAATATGTGATTTTAACCTCGTTTTGCATCCCCCATTCACTCATTCATTCAAGCATTCATAATTCAAGCAATCTTCAAGCAATAAAGCATCTTGCATCATCAATTCAAGCACTTTCAAGCACTTCAGAGAAGCCATTGACATCACTTCATATTTACATATTCAAGGATTTGGTAAATTTTTAATACTTTCATGTTATTCATTTATCATTTCCTTTGCATTTCATTAATTTCTATTGGGTTTGATTACCAAAGTGGGGTTTGACAAAGGAAAACACCTATTCACTAACTCCTCAACATTTTTCCCCTTTGCATGTGTCTTTGCAGCCTTTGTTTTGTAGATTTGATAGGTTTAAAGGTGTTGAAAGTGGATTTCAAGTCAACTAGGCTCTTCAAATCAATCCATTGTCTATTCAAGCAATTTGAGTGACTTTCAGCCCGTTTTTTGCAGCATTGACCCCGACAACCTAATATTCAGTCATTACCAGATCTAGAGTAGTAGTGTTGACCTTTGAATTTTTAGAAATCATGGGGAGGACTGATTCGCCACCCTTGGCGAATGAGTCCCACCTAAAATTTGGAAATCTACATTTTTTCATAAATAAATTCCTGACACTTTTTCAATAGTAGGAGGACTTATTCGCCACCCTTGGTGAATGAGTCCCACTGTGAAAAATTAGAAGTTTTCATCAGCATTCCAGAAATTCCAAAAATCTTACACATCATTCAGGTGCACTCAAATTTAACCTTGTACCTTCTGTTCTACATATTTCTTTCAATTTCTTCATCTTTCATAGTTGTTTTCATATCACACTGTGTTTTCAAACATAACATAAATTGCATCTTTGCATTCATTCTAGATCATTTTAATCAATCAATTGCACTTACATTAGTTAATTTACATAAAATCACATTGCATACTTCCTAATTTGAATGAAACATAAGCATTTTAGGATCTAATCTCTCTCCTTTTGGGTGAAAAACCCTATAGGAGTTAGAGTCCATTGGGTCCTAAAATCTATGTTTCAGTTAGAAAGGAAGTAGATTTCCCCACTCAAGATATGTCATGTGTGATGGGGTAGGAGGGATGGAACATAGAAGGATGGGAAGATAAGGGAGTGAGATGGATATGGATAGGATGCATGGATAAGGAGCACTGATGGTAGCATGATGGGTGGACAAGGAAGATAGATGGATGTGGATAAGGATTAGGATAGTGTATGGATGAGGGGAATGAATGCCAAGAGGTGTCAAAAGTATGTATATATTTTTTCCCCATATATATCAAGATAACAAGGATGATGGAGGGATTGGGATAAATGGGATATGACAAGCAAGATGTGTAAGATAGGTGGGATGGAGGAGATGGGTGAAGTGGATGCAGTTGCCCCCAAGTGTGGAAGTAAGTTGGCTAAGGGATTTACAAATGACGTCTATTTTCCAGGTTTTCATCATGGTACTAATCCAAGGCGCTTTTTTTCCAATTTTTCACCATTGGATGAATTATTTCTCTTTACTTTTTTTTTTACTTTTTGGATTTTTGACTTTTTGACTTTTTGACTTTTTGATTTTTTAAATTTTAACTTTTTTGATAGAATGTGGGTGGAGATGGATAAGTATAGGGAGTTGGATAAATGGATGTAGAAGACATGTGATAAGGATGTGGATGGAGGACTCAATCATCAAGTTCCATATGAAGTATTAATAGCCCATGTTTGAAGCGATATTGGATGTTGGTACAACCTTATTAGGATAAATGGATTATGAAAGAGAATGGATTAAAGGGATTTGATGTGGGACATATGTGGGATAATGGATGGGATATTGGAAAGTGTATGGATGGAATGATGTGGTAGGTGTGTGATGGGGTAATGAGTTCAAGACCAACATTGGCACATATGGTGGTGGATGTGAAAGGATAAGAGGATTAACAGAGGGAGAATGTGGGGATAATGGAGGAGATTGGATGGTGAATTTTGGGACATAAGGACCCAAAACAGATTTAGAGATGGAGGTTGTGTATTATTATTAGCTTTGATTGGATACACTTTTGGATGTTGTTTTATATTTTTCACTGGCAAGAATGCATCTTTTTTCTTTGGGATCCCATGGTTTTGATTTTGCTTTGTGGGCCTTTTGTGGCCTTATGGATTGATTTGGATTTTGATTGGATTTTTCTTTCCTTCCTTCCAACCTTAGTATTTTTAAGGGACAACATGAGGAGATTTTATATTCATGTGGATGTTTAGATTTGCATTTTGTTTCTTTAGCATCCAAAGTGCTTTTAATAGCAATCGATAGGGAAAAGTGAGATGATGATGTGGGAGGAAACAAGGAAATGGGTAATGGAGGTAGAATTTGAGAATGATATGGATGGAGGATGTGGAAAATGGTCTTTGTTGATCCCGATTAGGGAACATGAGAGTGGGATGTTTATGATGGGTGATATGGATTGGTGATGGATGGATAAAAGGATGAATAAGACGAGATGGAGGAGGTGATTTGGGGGTATAAGGGCCCAAAATGGAATTAGTACCTGGAGGATGTGTGATGGTGGACAAAGGGACATAAGGACCCAAAATATATGGAGTAGATGAAAAATGAGAGATGGTGGATGGAGGTACATAAGGACCCAAAATGGATCTCAAAAGATCTGAGGAATATGGACGGTTGTTTTGGAGGCTATAAGGATGGAGGGGAATGGTATGGGTGCAAATGGCTTGGCAGGAGCATGGGAAAAGCCCATTATTCTTTTGGAAGAGGCTCACTAAGGATGGATAGAGGTTTTACCAACATTTTTGGATTGTGATTCATGAGAGATATATCCAAGACCTTGTGTACGTGGATTTTCTTTGACATGGATGGGCTCTAAAATACCTTGCTCATGAAGGCATAAACCTTTTCCTTGATAGTTTATGTTCTTGAGCATCTGATCTATAGTAGGATGCTTACTATTTTGGAAACATGATGTGAGTCCATTATTAGATGGAGGAAGATGGGTGGTGATGGGAGATATAAAATACTTTTATTTAAGGCTTTTTTATGTTTAAAAAGACTTGTTTTTATTGTTAATTGACATGACTGGTGGTAGACAATAGATTAACACATTTTCTTACTTTACTCTATGTTTCTAGCAACAGCCATATTCTTGGAAGTTTTGAAGTGTTAAATGCACTAATTTTATTATGATGAATTTGGATGAGATGATTATGCTGCATTAATCTTTATTACCATAATTGTTGTCCTTTTCATAAGGGTTTTTAATAGGGTATCTTAAAGATTGATGAGATGGTTAAACTCTCTATCTAATCATGAGGAATGACTATGCCATAGATAGGCCATGTTGGATGATGAGTCACTCAAAATCTGAATTGAATTCTTTATAGTCAGTTGAGGAACTTTTACTTCTAGTGCCAATCTGGCTTAGTTCTGGCATAGTCCTTAGTCAACTTCAGTTCTATTTTTAGTTTCATTTTGTAAATATGTAGTTGGTTGCCTTAAGTTTTGGAAGTTAATGCCATGTTAGAAGCTAATAAGGATATTTTATAAATATCCACATTTTGGTCTTAGTTAGGAGTTAGATAATTTGCAATTAGAATTTTTGTAATCACGAGCAATACGTTGTTTTGTGTTCTACTTTTGATCAATGAGAAAGGAAGCAAGAAGTTAATTAATTCATTGTGTTGAAGGATCTTACCTAAGGAAGAGTAGGGACCACTCAACCTTTAGAATGATCTTATGGTATTTTTGTTAAGTGTTGTTATTTTCTGATTTATTAATATTAAATCTGTAGTAGAAACTGATTTTGAATTGTTCAATTGTTAAAATAATCTTCTATCTTGGTAAATGTTAAGATCGGATAATCACTTTTGGTTACAATTACATTTCGAAGTTTTAATTTATTATGCTTAAGATCAAATAGTTAGAATATTTATATTTGTTTATTAGAAATGTTAAATTGAACCATTAGAATTGTTGAACAGGTTTCTTTTATAAATTAGGTTTAGATACCAT
>VDFB02173074.1:0-12646 GCA_007258455.2 Sequoia sempervirens | reverse complement strand
TTTATGATTTATGCAGTATTTCACACCCCATAAAAGTCTAATTAACACTTAATAAAATTAGAGAAATGCTAAACACTCTCTTCTTAAGACTATTGAACAAGATGAAGCATTTCAAAAACCTAAAAGAATTATTCCAAGAGTATTATCCAATTCCTATCACCCATATATAAAACCTTTTTGTGTGCATACACAACTCTTATCATCATTCTATAATAGCTTATTATAATTAAATGCATTCATATAGTGCCTTGATTTATGTCTAAAATAACACATCAATTATTTCTTTACTGGTAATAATTGAAATCAAGACAAGACTAAAGCTATTTTGTAGCTCACTCAAACAAATTAAGATGACATTAACCACAAATAGCGATACATATTAAATATAACATAAATTGAAAATAAAGCTTCACATTGTTTTTGGTGGTGCAAGATTGCATATGATCTAATAATTTATCTAATATTAGACATATTGGGTAGGAGAAATATTTCATGATTTGAGATTGATGAACATTTTATAGAATTTAAAATGGTAATCCCATTCTTGGCAACCATAGATGTATTCATCCATGGAATTTTGTCACTAACAATTTGGCTAACTTGGGCCCTTAGGTTGACAATTGAACCCATTGGAAGAATGGAAAATATCTCCCAACCCTTGTGGAAACCGTTATTATTTAGGAGATTAATCAACAAGTTTAATCATTTTCTCAATATGGTTAACTCGATTGATATTGCGATTCTCAATTTCCAAGCTCATCGTGGCCTTATCCATCATAAAAATTTATAATTTTATCATAGGCATGTGGAGCAAAAAGCCAAATTCCCCTTCTAAATTTGAGAACTATTATTTATAATTTAATAGTTAAAGTATCTTTTGGTTTTTCCTATTTATGCAATGTTTTACACCCAATCAAAGTCTAACTTGATATTTAGGAAAAATGAAGCAACACTAAACATTCCATTCTAGTCATTGTTGACCAAGATGAAATATTTCAAAATACTAAAAATCCTACCAAGAGTATAATACAACTCGTATCACCCATTTAAATACTTTTTGTTTGCACACACAACTCATATTGTCATTCTATAGTACTTATCTTGTTAAGATTTTAAAAATGGACTTTTGGTACCCTCATTTTGGTTTGAAACATGTTATTGATTTCTTAACTCTATTATCACTAATTGAAATAAAGACAAGGTTGAAACCTTCCTATAGCTCACTCAAAGAAAGAAAGATGATATAAACTATTAACAATAATACAAACAAAATATAACATAAACTAAAAAAAATCATAAATGCTTTGGTGGTGCAAGATTGCATATGCACTTAGATGCTTCTATATCTGAAGAGGGCTTAATCTTAGCAAAAAATCTATTTTTAAGCATGCATGAATTAGAATAATATAGAGAGGGCGATCTTGGAGGAAGCCTCATGCTTCACTTGCATGAGCATTACCTAGATTCAATGAGTGATGTGTGCACCATTCATACTCAAGAGACATGGTTTCTTGTGAACCACTCATGAAATATGAGTTGATAAAGATTGACATAGAAACCATGTAGTTGAATCTTGATAAAATGTCATATCAATTGATGCATTTTGAAAACATCACCTAAATTAAAAATTTCTATTTATATTATAATTGCATGGTAAAAGAAGGGGTATAAATTTTGTAAGCAACAAGTAAATTTATGAACTTGATTTACCTCCAAGTGAACTTCTTCAATGTGTTGTAGCTTGTAGAAATAGAGAGTGAAAACACATAAATTACACTCTACATAAGTAGAAATAAATGCAACAAGGAGGTGGTTGGGAAGTAATGATAGGTAGTCAATAATTAATTTAGGCATGTGTATTTTGAATCCTCAATACTAACAAATAGATAGAGACAAGATAACATTTAATTTAAATGGTAGCAAGAATAAAAATAATAACCTTACATAATTTTATAACATTAAATATTATTTTTATTATAAATAATAATTTTCTTTTCAACTAAAATTTATAATAAATTAAAGATATTAAATTTCTACAATCTATATTATTATAAATAAATTGTAGAATACTTAAATAAAAAAATATAAATACAACCAATGATCATTAAATACATTAAACTTTATAAGGCTAAAATAACTATAAATAATAGAATATTTAGAATATTTAAATCAGAAATTCAAAACTTTGGATGAAATCGATTGGTTTTTCATTTTAATTGGTTGGTGACAAATAATAATAAAACGGCAAGAACTAAATATATTTTGTGGTCTTCTTGCACATTCCCCCCAGTCCGGATTTCAGAACATCTAGAAGGCAATTAAACAGCCAGCCGCCCGTGGTCCCACCATCTGTTGCTTCTGTCGACGTCATCCATCATTTCCCTTTAGTGGTAGTAGGTGACTGTCGTCTTTCTCTAGAATCTAAGAATTCCTCTTTCACACGACTTTTCTCCCCGTCTTGTAACCCACAAATTCTCTATCTCCTCCTCTATATCTAGTAGACCTTCAAAACTACTTCAGTATAGCAGCTCTTGTTTCTAAACTACAATTCATTGTCTTTTTTATAATACCCAGTCGACAACTTCATTTCCATTCGAAATTGTTACTACTATTTTTTCACAAGCTTTCCATAGCAGAGTTTTCATGGAGCATAGTGCATCAATTAGAGGTTTACAGACCCCGAATCTTATGACAAATTGTTCTTCTGTTAGAGTTTCAAGGATAAGATTTGGAGTGAGTCCAAAGCAGACTGCGCTTAAAACGGGTACAACTATTAGAGCATTTCACTCTCAATATGCTCCCCATTCTTCTTCTTCTTCATTGTATGATGTTCTATCTGTCTCTCCTAATGTGAGTGCGAGTGATATAAAGAGTGCATATCGCCGGATGGCTCTTAAATACCATCCAGACGTCTGCCCAGCTGAAGAGAAAGAAGAAAGTACCAGACAATTCCTTAAAGTTCAGGAGGCTTACAATACTCTGTCGGATCCTCTTCTCCGCCAGGACTACGATTGGAGACTCCAAAACAGATTAGGATTCTGCAAGAATGAAGACAGATTAGAGAGTAGTTATGTTTGGGAAGCTCAACTGAGGGAATTAATTAGAAAAAGATCGGCTAATAATCCATCATGGGGGAATACAATGAGAAGAAGAAACCAACAGACGGCTTATGCTGCTGCTCGTTGAAGATGATAGCTTTAGATCATGCATGGCCATGAACTGTTGTTTTTTAGTTATTAATGAAATTTTCTAAAGAGGCTCATATAACTGCTATACGGGACCGCGTACGTACACTCCAAGTTCACTGTAATGAATCTATACATTAGATTAGTGGGTTATTTGACCTTCTCTAGTGAATTATTTCGTATTTATACCCCAACTTTAGCTTCATGGCTGCAAGTATGAGAGTATGACATATATGTAGTGATTTTGTGTTTTGTATAAGAGGTTTGTTCATTCCAGCGGTTAAGTTGTATATGGAATGTTTCTTCACATATTGTGAATTATTGAGTCGTATGGTAACATATTAATACAGATGCCATATTTGTGCTGACGTCAATTGATGCACTGTACTAGTGATTTGATTAGCCATTAACGATTGAAATTAGAAATGGAGCGGAGGAATAAGTCCTGATATATTGAGATTTAAGTTATTGATTCTAGGAACGTAAGATAACCGGCTTCTAGATGAAATAGAAGGACTAGGTGGAGAAAGCTAAGGTTTAGGCGGTTGAGACATCGTGATCACAATTGGAAAAATGTATTGTCCTATACACGTGTTTCTAATTTTTTTCTTTAGACTATGTTCTAATAACAACGGAAAAATAGGATCGCTTTCATTTGATTAGGTAGAGGGCCAGAAGTCGGGTAACTTAACTTCGCTACTTAATTATCCTACGCTTGAAATTTCAAATCACTCCCATTTTACAGCAGCTTACTTGCCTCTCCGCTTATAACTACTGCTAGTGGCCACATCATCAAATACATGCCACATCAAGATGCTGTCGTAAGGTGTCCAAAAAGGCCTAAAAATAGTGGAGACCAATTTCGTAGCATTACATCATGAGTAGTTGAGCTGATGTGGTGGTATCACATGATTGGTTGTTGTTTTAAGATCAAAAGCATGTACATTTTATTTACTATGGGTAGTAGTCAAATCACAACTATTGACATTATATAAAATGACTATTGAGTATTATATATTTACGCATTGAGTGCACACTATTGACCTCGCGACCTAATTATCAGTCTCTATATACATCTCCCAAGCCCCTCGTGAATAAATCAAGAGGATCATTTCGATTTAAATAAATAAATAAATAGATCTATCTCATTCCTCGAAGCTTCGTTTTAAAAGGGCTGAATTCATGCCCATGTCAATTCAAGAAGCTTCCGGAGAATCTTTCAATATATGGATAGTGAAAGTATCCAATGTTCAACTATTATTGTAATAGTATTTGTAAATTTAAAATTTGATAATTTTATTAGTATAATTAGTTGTAATTATAAGATTGTTAGTGTCGATTATGATTACAAATATCTAAACGAAATGTGTTCATTTTATCTAAAAACAATAAATTATGTCATGTCATATTAGTACACCAACAAAGCATGATTTAATATACAACTATCATAATTTAATGTACAATTATTCAATTTAAATTTTTTGGAATCTTTTTTAATACCTCAACTGAAAAAAATGTTGATGTGGCATGATATTTAATGATGTGGATTGAAAACTTAGATTTAAGTAGGGGAATTGTCAAATAAGTTGTTATAAAAAAAATAGTTTAATTGAAAATCACCATGTATAGTCTTGACGAAATGTGTAGTTAGTCAAATGTATAATCGGAAATGCCAAATTTGTTGCAAGATGGCACAAAGCCTAATGTCTTGATGAAATGTGTAGTTAGCCAAATGTGTAGGTAGAAGCTTGCAAAATGAATGTACTGATATAAAACTCAATGTAGTGAATACTAAAATAACTCATGCTCTAATTTATTGTGAGATGTGTTCCTTTGCTTTTGTAAACTATAGAAATTTATTACGTGTCTTGAGCAATGCAATTGAGCACTAACTACTAAGCCTAATAAGGTTTACAAACCAAGTTATGCCTTTACAGTTACCAAAATCTTATGAAAAGTGAATATGGCATTGAAAGATCATAGTAGAACATATATTCCAAACTTCAAGGTGAGATATACAATTGTATTGCAATTTAGGACAATATGTGGTGATTGACTAATGATTGAAAACCTACAAACCAACAAAGATAGAAAGTGAAAGAAAAATATTTTTAGTTGATGAAAATTTACTTTTTCCCATGGGATGCTCCAACATTATTTAATCAACATAGTTACATGTTGAATTGATTGCTTTGTCAAAAAAAATGAATAACATGAAAATAGTCTTAAACTCTATAAACAAAAATCCAATAGATACTACAAAATCTAGATCTCCAAATTTTACAATTATATAAAATAATTAATAACAACATTATTTTAAAGATACACAATTTTATTTAAACGTTCTAAAACTAAATTAAATATACCTTACATTATACATTATCTATCTTCTTTAATACGCACTAGAACTATGTAACTTTATATAAAGAGAAGAAAAAAACCCAACTTAACCTATCCATCTACTAAGTTCAATTCCTAAGTCACCCTTAGATAAAATGGAATACATTAAGAAGAAATAGGAGTTAAATACATACGAAAACCTAACCATATTTAG
This sequence comes from Sequoia sempervirens, assembly GCA_007258455.2. NCBI lineage: Eukaryota > Viridiplantae > Streptophyta > Pinopsida > Cupressales > Cupressaceae > Sequoia > Sequoia sempervirens. Next base: position 6,907 of record VDFB02173074.1, on the reverse strand, counting down.
AAGAACATCTAAAAAAGCTCTTTTCGTCCAATGAAAAAGTTGGTCTCGTCAGTTTTAGTTTGTGTTGAAAAGTTTTTCTTAGCACCTACTTAGGTAGTTGTTTAATGAGTTGTAATTCCACAAAGCAACCAATAAAGCCACAATTATTTAATTCAAAAAAGGTGAAATATGTCTTTTCTGTGTAAATAAACCGTCTTAGTCTTCGGAGGTGATCTAGAAGACCGACAGTTTTCATGCCTTAGTTTTTAGGTTATCGAAGACGCGTGATCGAAATACGCGCGATTAGTTGAGCAGTCGAACAACGAAGTTCTGGATATTTAATGTGTGATGTCGTTTCATATGTGGTTTGACGCGTGAAGAAATCCAGGAGGGTGTGGGGCGGAGCGTGGGGCCAAATCAATTGAAGATATGGCAAGCTTCCAGCTCAATGTTTCTGGAAGGATGAGATCAATGTTCTGCGCACACCGATGGGACGTGACGGTGGGGTGGGACTTTTGTGCGCTTCGTATCCTTCCACGAAGCTCACAATTTGGTTTCGGTCTATATAGATGCTCCATATTGTTTATCCTCTTCACTAAATCAAGTCTTGTTTCTGCAATCCAATCTATTTGGAGTTTGGTTATAATATTGAATTTCCATCTATATTTACAGGCAAAGTTGTTATTGCGGATCAATCAGAAGCTTTATATAACATCATTCATGGAGTGCAGTGCATCAATTAAAGGTTTACAGGCGCCCCCTATTATGACCAACTGTCCTTCTGCTGGAATTTCACGGCTTAGAATTGGAGCGAGGCCAAAGCATTCGGCAATTATTAGGGCATTTCAATCTCGAAATGTTTCCTCATCCTCCACCTCTTTTTCTTCGTTGTATGATGTTCTGTGTGTCTCTCCTGACGTGAGTGCGCGTGATATAAAGAGCGCATATCGTCGGATGGCTCTGAAATACCATCCTGACGTCTGCCCTGCTGCAGAGAAAGAAGAGTGTAGCAGATTGTTTCTTCAAGTTCAGGAGGCTTATGAGACTCTGTCGGATCCTCTCCTCCGCCAGGATTACGACTGGAGAATGCAGAACATGTTCACAGTAGGGGAGTTCGAAGGCAGATTAGGGAGTACTAGTCATGTGTGGGAAACTCAGCTGATGGAGTTGATTAAGAGGAGATCGGGAAGCAGATCGTCATGGGGTAGCAGAATGAGAAGACGAAATCAACAGGGGGCTTATGCTTGCTGATGATGAAATCGTGATTACAGTGGACTATTTGGGAGTTTTCTGTAAATTGGATTGTAAAAAGGGCTTATTTGCTCCTTCTAGACGTGTAAATATATGATGAAAATTGGATTGTAAAAAGAGCCTATTTTTCTAGACGTGTAAATACAAACAAAAATTGTGGGCAGATTCTACGTCCATGGATGTTTTAGAAACACCATTGTCACATAGACGCAGGACTTTTAGGTAATCACAGCATATCCACATATTGAATCATTTTCTGTTAATTTCATTCGTTATAGTGTGATATAATATTAGCAATTGAATACATGGGTTTAATGGACATCTGCAAGTCTGATTAAAGTAAAACTTTGTTTACGGTGGATAATTTCTTCTGTATTTAAGTATTTTTTAAATCAATTGTTTGTAAGATAAGAAATCCATTGTGATATATTCATATTTATATAATCTTTTATAAAGAAAAATACAATTTTTATTGTAAAATAGTAAAAAGTAAAATAGTGTTTATGTAAAAATTAAATACTTCAGAAATGATTCCATCCATATCATTTTAATCCAACCATCTAAATTCAGGAAGACATGAACTTCTGAAAATAATGATCATTTACCAAATTTTGTCAATTAACTTTTGAAAATAATGATCATTTACCGAATTTTTTCTGTTTTGAAATCATTACATAAATAGTTTGTCTTATTACCATATTAATACTTAAAACTATCTTCTTCCTAGTGAAAAAAATTGTAGAAGACTTAAAAGAAGACAATTCTTTTATCAAAGTTTTGTTCCAATTTAACAATTGTATATACTATTTACAAATATTAGTGCATGCATACACTATGTAGAATAGAATTGATAAACTATTAGTGTCTCTCAAAACTTTAGGATTAAGAATGGTATTTGAGATATTATATTAAGACTTCAAATAAAATTATGATAAAATGATTATTATCATATAGTTCCTCATATATATGAATTTCAAATTCAATAATACTATCAATATCAAAATTCACCGTTTCTATAATAAACTCTTCCATTTAATAACATAAAACAATTGTAGTGCCTCTATTATCTAATCAGATTATCTAAACTTACCTATCTTTGAATGTAAACAATTAAAATATATTTAACTAATTGAAACCATGAGATATAACTCCTTAAATCAAAAAAATATACATGCTTTATTATTAATCGTATTACTTATACATACTGTAGATACAAACAAATAAAAAGAAAAAATTTGTTATTGTACATACAAAAAAAAATTGTGGACACATTGTCACTTTTCTCTGGTCGGGATGTCTTCAAATGGAAACGAAATCAAGTTCAAGGCTTCAATTTCTAAATTTGAAATTGGATGATCAGAGTAATTTAGGAAGGGGTGTGCAAACTAATTATTTATTGAAATGGTGTTGCGTTCATTGTACCCTCCCAGCCTTACCACGCATGTTTCCCTTCTGCAGGGATGCGTAAGGCAGAGTCCTCCCACAAGACAAACTACTCCACGCCCATCTCATTCTCACAGAATTTAAATAATCCATCTCTACTTACATACCAGAATTTTTATCATATATGCCAAGTACGCTAATCTCAAGGATGCATAGAAAATGTTTGACAAAATGTCTCGCCTAAACGCAGTTCAATGGATTGCAATGATATTGAGATATGCGCACGATAGATGTTTGGATTAAGCACTGCAGCTCTTTCATCAGATGAAGTTTTCTTGCTACAGTCGCACCGTTTCAGAAGACATGGGTGTCCACACGATGCTATCACCATTTCACCATACGCAACAAACTGGTTTCATTTGCCAGCGCATAGGAGTTACTCAGATATTATAGTTTAAAATGCTCTGGTACACAATTATGCAAAATGTGGAAGCATAGACAAGGCACGTGAACTGTTTGACAGGATGCCTCAAAGAAATGTGGTCTTGTGGTATGGTATGATCGCAAGGTATGCACAAAAAGCATTTGTTGAAAATGGATTTAGAAATTCTCTATCAAATATTCGCAGATGTAAAGCCAGACTCTGCAATCAGCTTTGTCAGCATCCTCCCTGCCTGTGCCAAAATGGAAGCTATGGAACAGGGTATCCATCACAGGATAAAGGAAAGAGAAAATTCGTCGGATGATGTAGCTGCAACTATCCTGGTAGACATGTATGCAAAATGTGGAAGCATAGACAAGGCACGCGAACTGTTTGACAGAATGCCTTCAAGAAATGTGTTCTCCTGGAATGCGCTGATTGCAGGGTACTCACAAAATGGATTTGTTGAAAAGGCCTTAGAAACTTTCAAGCAAATGTAATTGGCAGGTGTAAATCCAGACTCTACAACCTTTGCCACCATCCTCCCAGCCTGTGCCGAACGGGAGCTTTGGAACAGAGTATTGACATCCATCAAAGCATAAAGGACACAGGAATTTTGTCAGATGTAGTTGCAGCCGCTTTGGTAGACATGTATGCAAAATGTGGAAGAATAGACAAGGCACACGAACTGTTTGACAGTGTGCCTCAAAAAAAATTGGTTTCATGGAATGTCATGATTGCAGGATATGAAAAATGGATTTGTTGACAAATAGCAATAAAAGATTTATTGCAAGATATGAAAAGAATTATCCTTATCATAAATAACTATTATAAAGATAGGATTTCCTCTCAATACTCCACCTCTCATTGTTGAGTTTGTTATGGCTACACTTGGTCCTCCTATGGTGGCCAATATTAATTCCTTTAACTCTAACTGCTATTGGGAATGGGCATGCTCATGTTGCCACTAGTCAAAACTCTTAACGTTTCACCTATATTGCTTCCTTTCCAAATAGATGCCATCAGAACTTTGATGCTCTAAAGTTCATGTGGGTTATTACACTAGGGAGGAAAATGAAGACTCTTCTCCTTTGTCTCCTAGTTCTAAGGTTTAGGATGACTAGGGAGGAAAATAAAGACTCTTTCTCCTTTGTCTTCTAATTCTAAGGTTTAGGATGATGTTATTTCTTAGATTTTGGTTTGAAATAAGAAGAATTATCACTCAATTTAGGGGTGCAAGTTGTAAGGTTATTCAAAATATATTAATTTAATATTTGAGATATATAATATTTGAGCAAATAAAATTTAAAGTGGGGAAATGTGTGGGCCACAAGAAAGTCTATACTTAGATTTGTAATGAAGAATAAATTCTACATGGCACAAGCATGCAAATGATAGAGATTATAACTTGCCAATGTGAATGAGCATTGCATTATAATTAGAAGATACCATAAGATTGAGGTTGAAAGTGAGGAATGAATGTTATTTCAATTTGAGTTTTGATAATTGAAGCCTACATAGATATAATGATTTATTTGAAAAGATTTGAATTGATGTCAAACGTTTCATAGTTTTAGTTAAGGGTGAGCTAAATGTAAACTTGTAGATGGTTTTCGTCTAATGAGAGCTAAGTATTGCATTTAATATGATTGCATGGATGCTAGTGAGAAATATAGCACATTATGGCAACTGAGGCCTTAATTAGTAGAGTTTACATTATATTGAGAAAAAAGAATTATGCTAGGTAGTTTTTCCCAACTATTATGGTATAAAGTTTCATAGTATCATTATATTGAACAACACCAAGTAGTTTAAGAAACACATAATTTTTTAATCAAGATTAATATGTGATTAATTAATTTTTTTATAAGGTCTAGCAATGTTAACAATAAGCTTAGTGCAAATTGGGTTGATAACTAAAAAGTAAAACTCTATGCTATGAAGGGCTTTCTGTACTAGTTGGTCATTAGTGGGGATAGACACATCAAGGGAATCACTTAAAAGATGGTGATTGATTTTTTCAATCAACAAAAGAATAGAAGTAAAGTGAAAAATAATAATGTTAAGTAATAAACAAGGATTCTATGGGGGGTTTAGTTAGGTTTTTGACATTATGAATCAAAATTTGCAATTAGAAAACATGTTCTAATACACATTAACACAAAATAAATTGCAAATGATTGGTAGGAGGCCAACACATTTGACTCATACATTCATCTAATATATTTAAGATTGATGATAATTTTAATTTGGTTTAATCCTTCATTATGCTTTTATACAATATTGATAAGCATATGTAATAGATAATTTTATGTGTCACCTATAACATGTTGAATGCACATGCTATTTGTAAACACCTAAATTTTACCACCTTAAGGCTATCATAATCATCCCATTGTAATTGCCCTAGTGTCATGTTGTCAACTAACTCAGTCATTCCAACTAATCAATTAATTATATAATCATTTGTCAATCAACTAATTTTGTCATTAAATTATTCTCATCACCTCACCTTGTAGTAATTTATCAACTTCATTATGTTTCACCTTGTTGGTTAATTATATTAATTAATTAATCGCATTCCCATTTATCACCCCATGTATAACTAATTGATTAATCATTATTAATTAATTAATTAGCTCCTAATTAATATATGCACATATATACAATTTAAATAAATAAATAATAATTATCCTCGCTCTCATTTCACTCATCAATCAAAGTCAATTAGGTGATGAGTTATTCTCATATTTTAGTCATATCAATTTAGTTATATCCACTTTTCAATAATCAATCAAATTAGTTAACTAATTAGTTGATCAAGTTAACTCTCAATCAAATAATTTGACTAAACAATCAAATTAGTTGACTAAAAGATCAAATAAATTGACTAATAATCAAGTTAGCTAATTGTTTAGTCATGTTAGTTGGCTAATCAATCAATTGATTTAATTGGTTAATCAAGCTAGTTAAATGTAAATCAAATCTCTAGTCCTCTAGATTGATTAAATAAATCTTGGATATTCATATTTTTACCTAATTTTTTTATAAATCCATTATTCCTTTTAGGAATTTAGTGAGCTCTTTGAATAAACTTTAGTCCATTTCTAAATATTTGAATTTCATCTTCATCATGCTATTGAAGAGCTTGCATGATAGTTGAGTATCAAAAAATCCATAAAAGAGTGTGAGCAAATTGAATTCAGGCTCCATATGAGGTTTGCATGTGTTTAGAATAAGAATTTGATATTGTTTTTTTTTTTAATTTTAGCTTTATTATAAATACATTGCATGCATTTTGGAATGCCTAATGGGACCATACCCCTTCATCTAGATTCTATAATTTTTATTTATTTTTACATATTGAATTAAAATTACAAAAAAAAGGAACTATAATTTTTAATTTTCTCATAATGCTTATCCTATTATTCTTTTTCTTAATTTTTATTGTCTCCTTTGGAGATTCCACCCTTCCATTTAGTTTTGTATCTATTATGATATCTAATAATTTCAATTTCATTTGACTCATTGTTGAAACTTGACACCTATCAAAGTGAAATCGTCAACATATTTGCTATTGTAGTTGAGCATATCTACATCTCCTTCTAGAATAATTAGTTATATTTTTTTACAATCCATTGATATATTGAGTGCTTTTAGTAGGTGTGAAGAGATTTTAGTATGCTCCATCTATGAGAAGTGATACAAATTAGCAATCAAAGAAGACTACAAACAAGCAAGCATAAGAAAACTAGTAAAGGATAATCATTTAGAATTGATTTATAATTGGTGCACTTGTGAGGAGCATTCCATAAGTCAATAGGGGAAGCTAAAGCTACCATATATTATTTATAGGCTACAATTTCTATGGAT
>VDFB02173071.1:0-27877 GCA_007258455.2 Sequoia sempervirens | reverse complement strand
TGACATCTAATGCCAAACAACTCACCAAGTGTTGACATCACAACAATCTCCTCAAGTGTTGACATCAATGATGTAACCAATTCCAACAATTAAACATACACAAAGATAGTTAACTCGAGTGTAGAGTTACTGCTCGATCACTCACAAGGAAATCTAGTCTTCTTTTGTGGATTCAAAATTCATTTTGTATATTTACATAGTACTTGGAACTCCATGATTTCACATTGTGGGGCACAAAAGTGGTGCCTATTTCATCTTAGATATCTCACATGCAAAGGTTATCTCAGTTATACATATCTAATTTTTCAATTTTACCTTAATTTTCATGCTTAATTTATCTTGCTCATGTTTTCTATTTGGTTTATCATCTTTTTCTTACTTTCCATACAATCATGATCATGTTACCATACTTAGTTTTTATCATCCAATCTTTTCTCTCTTGTTGATTCATGTGATCCCTTCTACAACACAAAAAATTAAGGAGATGCATATTATTACTAATAACTTTCAATTTTAATTGTAATTCACAAGGTGACTTTGGATAATTGCCCTAGTTATTATAATTTCTATTGTACTTGTATTTATCTTTTTAATTTTAGTATGCTTGCTCATGTAGATGCATATACACTCCAAAGTGGGGACAAAGTTAGAGGTGAAAAGTGCATACCCTAACATGTTTTTCTCTTGCTTTACACCATTTTGGACATAATTTTATGGTCTTAAAGGGATCCTTATAGAATTAGCTAATGTGCACACATGATTATGTTCTTAAAAATCCTTGAATTATGTGTCTAAGGTGTCAATTTGAATGAGTTATCTCTAGGTCATTTACATCCATTAAGCATCATCCATTATCCAAAAAACACCTAGGATCTACACATTAGTAGGAAAACCTGCACTATTACAAAGGATCATTTGATGATCATTATCCATCTGTCCACACATTTCAAAACCAGATCCCTTTGCACTAGGTAATTCTAATATTCATTGCATCATATTCTATTGCACATCAAGTCTTAAGTGTCAATCACCTAGCATCATCATAGCCACCTCATTGTTGCTCGCTTTCTTGCAAATTTTATCAAAACTATTAAATCAAAAGTACTTATTATAAGGGAGAGAAGATCCTCATTTAGCAAGACTCTCCCAAAGATGTGTGTTTACCAACACCGCTAGTTTTCATTGTAAGGATAAATATATGGCAAGTCTTTGTTGTAGTTACAAAAAAAGTGTGTTGACCATAAGATTATTTTGATCTTCAAAATCTATCTCTAAAACTAAAAGTATAAATATATAGAAACAAAATTAACTCTCACACAAATTTTAAGAACTACTCAATTCAAATTTGATTGTTCTTTTTCTCTTTAATATACATAAAATTAAATAATTCTAATTATATTTCTGTGGTTTGATATAGGGAGGTATTTTCCACAAAGATGTCAAATACCTCCTACTTATCAATTGATGAGCTAAAGGCTCTATAAGGAATGGTTCATAAGGCACAACACTTTGCCAGTTTTGCAAATGGGTTGCAAGCCAAGGGCTTAACCTTGGGAACTCTATGGTTAAGTGCGCTTGAGCTAGAGTAGCATTGAGATGGGTGACCTCCTGAGAAGGCCTAGTGCTTCACCTCTACGAGAATCACCTAGATGCAATGAGTGCTAAGTGGACCATTCATTATCATGAGAGATAGGTTCTTGTGAACCACTACTCATGAAACATGGGTCAATGAGTTTGACTCGAAAACAACACGGTTGAATCCTGATAGCAATATCATAATTTAAAAATTATGATCAACTACCTATCATATATCAAAATTAACTTATCACTTTCACTTCCCTTCATTTCTTAGTTTTTAAACTCTTTTATATAATCTATTATAACGTTGATTAAATTAATTATTATTTATTCATTTTATTCCTACGATAAATTTAAGAGATGCATACAATCTTATTTTACCAAGGCATTTAGTCTCTATAAGCAAAGAGCACATGGAAAAGGAGCTCACCAACGGTCAAAGAATGACCAAATAAAATGTACATTGAAAAATTGTAGCCCTTCTTTAAAACTAAAGTGAAAAGTTAAAAAGCTTGAAAAGATGTGAAATAGAGAATATAGGAAAGATAAATAGCAAAAGATGCTTAAAAGACTTCACGAGCAAATAAGAATTTTTATCGTTTCTTTTTGGATTTATTTTGTTTTGAATGTGGTAAATGAGTGTAAACTAATAGAGAGGTTGTATATTTTCATATAAAAATCAATATATAGTTTTTATTTTATTTTTATATTAATTATTTTGATATAAATAAAAAATTAATTGTAATTTTGGATTTAGTTCAAACTTGCATATATGATTTTAATCTTTTAAATTTTTATTATGTGTTCAATATCAAATTGTTTTTAATTAATTATTGTCTATTAATTCAAATACATAATATTAAAATTATGGTAAATAGTATAAAATAATAAATCATAATTTATTTTAGGCATAAATAGTTTATAACATTATATCACTAACACACCTAGACATTGAGAAGTATTACATTAATATTCGAGATCACAAGGATAATATAGACATTTGCATTTCTTCTTTATGTATCTTCCAATTTGTTCAAAATTATTAAATCAATTCAAGAGTTTAATTAAATAAAAAGGACTACAGCAAGTGGCCTCCCACATCTAGCACAACAAACAACAAAATGATAGTCTTATCAAGGCATTCTATAATATTACCACCCTAGATAGTAGAAAAGCCAAAAAGAACAAAGGTGAATCAAATTGAAAAAAAAAAAGAAAAAGTTATAAATTACCACAATGTAAGTTTGTAATTACTTAAACATTCATACAAATATGCTTGATCCTAATCTCCAAACTCAACCTACACAAAGCAAAAATAATATTCTAATCTTGAGGTAAATAACAAACTATCATATCTTTTTTCTAACCCCAAGATATCACAATATTTGGATCATTCATTCTTTGATCATAAAGCTAATTAATCTCACGTATTGCATTTATATTTTCTAAAATGGCTATTATAATTAATATAATTTATTACTCCCAATTGTCACTATTTAATCCAAGTTAATTTGTCCTTAATTGATTGTATATACTTTAATTAGCCTAGGTTAACCCATAAGGAAAGTTTGATTTCCTTTACAATAATATATGTTATTAAGTGATAAAGTTATTTCTTTGAAGCTATTGATACTCAGATAATGCAATCACATGTTGATGTGACGGATGTGTTCAATGCCCACACCACACACAAAGCATCTATAATGAGAAGTCACACAAATGAATGAATTTGACATGTAGGTTAACTCAAAGATTGAAAGACCACCTCTCTCCTACTCTAGCTAAACCTAACTTTGATTTGGGTGGAAAGGGTTCAAAAATAACATAAAATCAAAAAACTAATTAAAATGGTGATGCCACAAAATAGCATTTCCAATTGCACATGAATTACTCATATAAGATTCTATAACTCACAGAAAAGGAAAAGAGGCATTTGTAGTAATAAAGGCAAGAGAATAATTGTTGCACAATCATATGCTTTTCAAAGGTCAACAAATACTTTTAAAAGATCAACAAGCTTCTAGACACATGAACCAAGGCTATACAAGTCCAAATAAAAAAACCAAAGAGAATTTCTTGACAAAGCTGTGAAAAAATAGAAAACAAAAGATTTATATTATTAAAAACAACACATTGATAGACAAATATAAGAGATAAGACTATATTACATAATCATACAACCAAAAATTTGAGATAATATAAAATCATATGTCCCAAAATTTGAAGATACAAAATTTGTATTACCAATGACAGAAAATCCAACCCTTAATCAATAAAATTCAATACAATATATATTAAAAAAATAATAATAAATTAAAATAATAAAACATAAATGCTACAATTACAAACAAGGTTCAATTGCCAATAAATGTTGCTTCCCAACAATTTCATAATGGAGAAAATAAATGTATGAAACTACAACTATGAGAGAAGAGGTCATTTGAATATCTTCACTACATCTCTTTATCCTCCACCATAAACCCTAATTTTCCCTTTGTGGTTTCTCCTTTCATTTCTCATGCATTCTCCATTTTTATGAATGCAAGCTCCTCTGAATTGTTAACACAAACTTTATATTTAATATTCATGGCCTAATATGCCTTTTGTATTACATACCATGTCGGCCCTTCAATTTTACAGTCAAGGGCAAAAACTCTTTGAAATAATGCCATGGCTCTACTTTTAGTTTTAACTTTGTTTATGGCCATGAATTTACTCACGTGGGCAGCCCTCTTTGCAGTTAACGTTCTGTTAACTCCTCGCAACCTTCCAAAAAATTCCTCTGCTCATTGGATCTACAGGTCACAGGATTTAAGTCTAAACATATAAAAACATTGGAGAGTCCATATACTGAGCAATACTGCCCTGACAATCTCTGACACTCTTTTTCTTCCTGGGCCATTAGATTTATTGATTATATATTCTTCCTGGGCATCTACTCTCTTTTTTCTATGCCCACGACCTATAAAATAATCTGAGAGTTCTCCTAAAGCAATAGCCATGCAGTTACTAAAAAACATAAGACTTCAGAAAGAGGCAGCTTTGTATTGTTCCTATGGTCTTACCCATTTCATATTATAATCATTAAAAGAAGCTTTTTGTTTTACCTGGCTAGCTCTTCATTTTATACAGCCAAAGATATGCTGTCAAACTCTGAGTTTCTCATGCAGGCCTTCACTTTAATTGGTTTCTGAATTCCTGTTGAACATATTGTGCAAGACAGTGTGTATACACTTTGAGCTCTATATTTTATCAATGATGGCCCACCTGCGCCTCTCTCTTATTTCATTGCCTGCGGGCTCATTGTATTCATTTACATCATTGTTATGCACAATTAGCTCTCATTCTTGTGCACAATCTTTTGCATCATGTTATCCTTTGAAGTGTTGAAAACAACTGTGCTATGCTCTGTAGCAGCTAAAAATATGAACCTCCAAGCAACTCAGAATGACAATTCCTGAAGCTCTCAGTTCTACAGTTATTGCTTTCATAATATATCTCACAAGTTTATTAACAATCTTGAACACAATATTTGCATTATATAACAGCATTAGTGATATAAATTTTGATTTTACTTAATCGTTTAATTTACACCACAATACTTAGTTTTGGATCTCAGCATGTAATTATGTTGTGAGAAATTAGAAGTTGATGGTTCGTTATGGTTCAAAGATAGAATGCACATTCCTAACTCTGGGGACTTAATAACCAAGGTGATGTAGGAAGCTCATTCTGGACATAATGTCTGGAATCTTAATGGTTCAAAGCTAAACATGTGCACTCTAATGGATTTATTATTCGATTTGTTTATTTGTGCAAACATTTTTAAGTAGAAGTGTCAAACAATAAGTATGGATTGGCTCAAACTCCAGTCTAGAGCTCCTTGGTTAGGTTTGGCATCGAACTTTCTTAATTGTGCTGGTTGTTCTTGTGCTGATTTTTTAGTTGTTGGGTTTGTTGTGGCCCTTTTTCTGCTAGTTTTGTCTATCTCTCTTACTGCGAGACAAGTTTTGTTAGCTCTTTTGGCCGATTTGTAATTGGGTTTGAGCCCTTCCTGTATTCCGTTCATAGCTCCAATCAAAAGCACTTACCTTAATCAAAACAATTAGTACGGATTTTAAATAGTGATTACTACACCTTTTAAGCATAACATGATGTTAGCAGTTGTTGAGTAACTCATTAAGGTAGCAGACTTCATACCATTGAATATAAAAAATGATTCACCTACTATAGCAAGAAGATTGTAAGGAATTTTTCAGGCTTCATGGAGTACCATAAAAGATCATAGAAAAATAGAGATATGAGAATGACCACAAGATTTTAGACAACATTATTGTTAGCTTTAGGTATGAAATTGTGTTTCAATAATACCTACCATCCAAAATACATGGGTAAACAAAGAGAGTAAATTAGGTGGTGGAAGAATTGTTACATAAAAATCAAGATATATTGACAAAAGAAATTATATAGGCTAAGATTAATCATATTGAATTGGATGGTGATGATTCTTCAACTATTAATAATAAGGTATATTAATTTTAATATGCATACCACACCATATATTGAGGTTACACATAAAAATATCAAATAAAGTCAACATGATAAACAAGAGCAAGGACATGAAAGATATGTCATTCTAATAGATAGTCCCTTGGGCCACATGGATTAGAATCATACATATTTTAGTTATACTAAAATATATTCACCCAGTGGTGGTACCTTCATTGATTAATCTTATGTCTATCTCCCTTTACATGTCATATTTAATTTTATACTATGATCATTTCTATTCTTTTCACTTAATTTTTTCATTTGGGGGCAAGGTTTATTTTTACATATTACAAGGATGGCTTCTCACATTGGGGGGCACAAAAAGTGGGGGAATTGTTCATCGTTTATCTCACATGCATAAGTTATCTCAACTATACATCTTTAATTTTTCAATTTTACCTTAAAATTTAAATGATTAATTTATATTGCTCATGTTTTCCATTTAGTTTATCATCTTATGCTTACTTTTAATACAAGCATGATTATGTTACCATACTTAATTTTTTATCCAATCTTTCTTTCTCTCTCCTTGTTCATGTGCTCCCTTTCCTTGAACACACAAAATTAAGGAGATGGATATTATTACTAACCACTTTGAATTTGAAGTGTAGTTCACAATGTGGTTTTGGATCATTGCCCTAGTTATTATACTTCTAATAATGCTTGCATTTTTCTTATTTTAATTTTAGTATGCTTGCTCATGTACATTCATATGCTCACCAAAGCGAGGAAAAAATTTAGAGGTGAAAAGTGCATACCCTAACACCTTTCCTTTTTTTACACCACTTTGGACACATGTTTAGACCTTAAAGGGATCCTTGTAGAATTATCTTATGTGTACACATGTGTTTATGTTATTAAAAGACCTTGAATTATATGCCTAAGGTGTCAATTTGAAGTAGTCACCTCTAGGTCATTTACATCCATTAAGCATCATTCATTATCCATCAAGCATCTAGAATCTACCCATCATTAGGACAACCCACAACATCTAACTATCACAAAGGATCATTTGATAATCATGAAAGTATTTCCACACATGTCAAAGCCCTAGCCCTTGCACTAGGTCATTCCAATATCTTTTGCATCACATTCCATTGCACATAATGTCTTAAGTGTCAATCACCTAGCATCATCATAAGCAGCTCACCATCACTTGTATTGTTGTTTGTTTTCTTCCAACTTTTATCAAAAGCCATTTAATCAAACTGAGTACTTATTATAAGGAGAAGATCCTCACTTAGCAAGGCTCTCCCAAAAAAAATTATCAACACTACTAATCTTTTTCATTGTAACGACAAGTATATGACAAGTCTTTGTTGCAATTACAAAAAGTATGCATATCATAAGTCATTTTGATGTTCAAAAAGTATTTCTAAGAATTAAAATTCAGATATGAAGACACAAAATTGACTTAATATAAATTTTGAGAACAACCTAATTCAAATTTCATTGTTCTTACTAATATATATAAGATTAAATAATTGTAAATTACAATTTAAAAATTATAATCAAAACATTAAACAACTACCTATATAAACAATCAAAATTAATTAATCACTTTCTAAATTTCTAAATTCTTTTAAAAAATTATCATAAAAATTATTATTTATTCATTTTATTTGTAAAATAAATTTAATAGATAATTACGGTCTTATTTTACTCAAGGTTATAAGCTCTATAACCAAGGAGTACATTTTAAAGGAGGTCACCAACGGTCAAAGAATGACCAAAGCAAATGCATTGTGAAAAATTCTAAACCCTTCTTTAAAAGCAAAGGGAAAAGTTAAAAAAGTTTGAAAAGATGTGAAATAGAGAATATAGGAAAGATAAATAGCAAAAGATGCTTCAAAGACTTCACCAACAAATAAGACCTTTTGACCTATGTGTGTTGGCCCCCTTTACAAATATCACATATTTCTAATAAATATTCCCCCTTTTAGTCATTCTATCCACCCCAAAAAAGATCAAAAGGTTTGGTAAATGTAGATAACACTAAACCAACACAAAGTCGTGTAGGCAATGTCAAATAAAAAGTCTAAGGGTTAAAATTGTATTCAAAAATACTTTTATCATTTCTTTTTGGATTTATTTTGTTTTGAATGTGGTAAATCAATGTAAATTAGTATATGATTTATATATTTTTATATAAAAAATAATATATAATTTTATTTTTTGAGTCTATTTTTTAATAGTCTTAATTTATTTTTTACATCAATTATTATGGGTATTAAATAAAATTTGTAGTTGTAATTTTGAATCTAGTTCAAAATTATATGTGATTTTGATTTCTTAAATTTAAATTTTTAATGTGTTTAAATCAAGTTACTTTTAATTAAATATTGTCTATTGAATTAAGCATTTAATATTCAAATTAAGGTACTAGTGTGTTGTATAAAAGAATAAATCTTAATTTATTTTATTCAAAGACTATATGTATAACATTATATCATGTGTGCCCTTGAGCATCGATGAGTATTGTATTAATATTTGAGATCATAAGGATAGTATAAGCATATGTATTTCTATTCAAAATGTCTTTCAATTTGTTCAAACTATTCAATCTATTCAAGGGTTTAATTAAGTCAAAATGACTATAGCAACTCACCTCTCACATCAAGTACATCAAGCAACAAAATGATAGCCTTACCAAGATGTTCTTAACTATTGTGAATCTCTAGATATTTGAAAAGACAAAAGGAACAAAGATGAATCAAGTGAAGTGAAAAATAAAGTTATGCAAACTATCAATCAAGTTTGCAATTACATGACATTCTTGGTACTACAAGCTTGACAGCCTTACACAAAGCAAAAAGAATATTCTAATTTTGAGACAAATATCAATCATATCTTTTTTCTAATCCCAATATATCATAATATCTAGCATCTTCATTTGGATCATTCATTCTTAGATCATAGAGCTAAGTACTTCATTTATTGCATTTATATTTTTCTAAAATAGTCATTACAAGTAATCTAATTTATTAGTCCCCAAGATAATTTATGCTTAATTTGTTGGATTTACTTTAATTAGCCTAGGTTAACCCATAAGGAAAGTTCACTTTCCTTTAGAGTAATTTATGTTATTAAATTATAACTATTAATACTCAAATAATACAACCACATGTTGATTTGTCAAATGCTTCAATACCCACACCACACACAACGCATCAATAATGGGAAGTCATGGAAATGAATGAATTTGAAATTTAGGTCAACCTTCAAGATTGAAAGACCAATTCCTCTTCTACTCTAGCTAAGCCTAACCTAAACTGGGGCAGAATGGATTCAAAGAATGTAAAACCAAAAACTAAATAAATGGTGAGGCCACAAAATAGGAGGCCTTTCCAATAGTACATGCATTAATAACATGAGATTTAAAGGTTGTTAGAAAATGAAAAATCAAATTTGTAGTAATAAAAGACAAGAGAATAATTGTTCCATGATCATATGCTTACTAGAGGTCAATAAATGCTTACAAAACATCAACAAGTTTTTAAAGGCTATACAAGTGCAAATAAACAAGCAAATACAAGAGATAGGACTAGATTATAAATAAAATACAATCTTTATTATCATAGACAAATTTCACCAAAAAATTCTTACCATTTATCAATAAATTTCAAAATACAATTATATAATAAAAAATAATAAAAATAAAATGTTATAATAAATCCACTTTATTTACTATATTAATTCCTACATCAAAATTAAAATAGTTCCAAAAAAATTAAATACCATTCCAAACAAACATGCAAGTGCTTGCCATGATCAAGAGTTTCATAATGGAGAAAACAAATGCAACTACAATAGATTTGATGAAACAAAAAAATCAAATAAAAGAGATTTGATGAAACAAAAAGAACAAATAAATAAATAAATAATAAAAATAATTCAAATATTTGCATAAACTAAAAGAACAAACAAACAAATAAATAATATTTTTGATGGCAAAGAGAAATCAAAGATTTGATCACAAATTTAAATTAATCAAAAAAGAAAATTAGAGAATGATAACTCTCAACGTATTTTATATATATTAAATTTTATATATATTAATATTTAATATATGTATGCTAGTTTATTTCTCAGCATTCTCCATTTTTATGCATTCCAGCTCCTTTGAATTATTAAGGCAAACTTTATATTTAATAGTCATCGCCTAATATGCTTTTTGTTTTTCATACCATGTGGGCCACTTCAATTTTATAGTCATACAGGGGAAAAACCTTTGAAATAATGCCATGGCTCCACTTTTTTGGTTTTTCCTGCTCATGTAGGCACCCCTCTTACCAAATCAAGATTCAGTCAATATTTCTTCTTTACAGTTAACAGATTTCAAGTCCAGACTATGCAATTCTACCCTGACAATCTCTGACACTCTTATTTCTTCCTAGACCATTAGATTATATCTGACACTGGGGATTAGGCATCTACTCTTTTTCTATGGAGTTCTCCTAAGACAAATAAAGATTAATTTCAGAAAGAGGCAGCTTTGACTTGCTGCATTACACCCATGGCTCCACCATTTCATAAAATAATCATCGAAAGAAGCTTTTTGTTTTACCTGGATAACTCTTCATTTTTACACACTTAAAGATATGCTGTCGAACTCTGAATTTCTCATGCAGATCTTCATTTTAATTGATTTCTGGACTCTTGTTGAACATGTTGTGCAAGACTGTGTGTGTGCACTTTGAGCTCTGTGAAATGCACTGGAAACTCTATTTTTTAATCTGCATCTCTACATGCATAAAAATCGATAGGATTTTGCATGAATGCATGGCTCACCTGCCCTTCTCTTATTACCATTGCCTATGGGCTCATTGTATTGATTTAACACCATATTGCTCCTCATAAAAAACATGGCCTTGTAATATTTGGCTGATTTTCAACTTCTGTGGAGGCATCTTTGCCCTAGCTCTCATTCTTGTGCACAGTCTTTTACATCATGTTATCCTTTGGAGTGTTGAAAACAGCGATGCTATGCTTTGTAGGTTCCTGTGGCTAAAAATGTGAATTTCCAAGCAGCTCAAAATGACAATTCCTGAAGCTTTCAGTTCTACAATCATTGTTTTCATATCTCACAAGCTTATTGGCAATGTTGGACATAAAACCCAGGTTTGAATTCGAGTGCAACTTTTGCATTATACCACAATATTTAGTTTTAGATCACAGCATGTAATTATGTTATTGTGAGAAATTAGAAGTGGATGGTTTGCTATGCTTCAAAGATAGAATGTACATTCCTAACAATGGGGACTTAATAATCAAGGTAATGTTGGAAGCTCATAAGGCATTTTATTGTGGACATTTATGAGTGAGTGAGATGTTAAGATATCTTAAACTACTATATTTTTGGTCGAGAATGAAGAGAAGCATTAAACCTTGTGGTACAATGTTTGGAGTCTCAATGGTTCAAAGCCAAGCATGTGCATCCAATTGTGTTTATTTATCTTCATGACATTTCTAAGTATAAGTGGCAAACAATAAGTGGATTTTAAATAGAGGTTGTTGTTAGAACCTTGTAAATGTAACACAATACTAGTAGTTATCAACTCTATAATGTAGCTCACTTCATACCATTGAATCTAAAAGATGATCCACCTACCATAACAAGAAGGTTTACAAAGAAAGTTTTTAGGTCTCATGGATTACCATAAAACATCAAATCAAAGCAATTTAGAGATTTCATTGAATTATACCTAATTCTCCACATATTATATTAGAACAAAAATTTATCATGTTACCTCTTGCTAAGATAATGGATAGCTCTAGACTTGCATTACACATGGTTAAACATTTGTCTACTTACCATCACATACATAGATATCTTGTAGATAGATACATTATATTCAAACATAAAAATTAAGATATATTGACAAAAGGAATTATATAGGTTGAGGCTAATCATGTGGAATTGAATGATGATGATTATTCCTCTGTTAGTAATAAGGATTATGTTAATTTTAATATGCATACCACACCATATATTGAGGTTAAACATATAAATATCAAATAAAGCCAACATGATAAACAAGATCAAGGACATGAAATATATGACATTATAATACATAGTCCCTTGGGCCACATGAATTAGAATGATAAATATTTTAATCATACCAAAATATATTCACCCAATGGTGGTACCTTCATTGATTAATCTTATGTCTATCCCCCTTTACATGCCGCATGTACTTTTATGCTATGATCATTTCTATGCTTTTCACTTGATCTTATCATTTGGGGGCAAGGTTTATTTTTACATATTACATGCTTCCATGATTTCTCACATTTTGGGGCACACAAAGTGGGGGAATCTTTCATTCTCTATCTCACATGCATAGGTTATCTCAACTATACATCTCTAATTTTTCAATCTCACCTTAGAATTTTAATGCTTAATTTTTCTTGCTCATGTTTTCCGTTTGGTTTATCATCTTATGCTTACTTTCAATACAGGCATGGTTATGTTAGCATACTTAGTCTTATCCAATTTTTCATTCTCTCTCCTTGTTCATGTGCCCCCTTTCCTTGAACACACAAAATTAAGGAGATGCATATTATTACTAACCACTTTGAATTTTAAGTATAGTTCACAAGGTGATTTTGGATCATTTCCCTAGTTATTATACTTCTAATTATGCTTTCATTTTTACTATTTTAATTTTAGTATGCTTGCTCATGTAGATTCATATGCTCACCAAAGTGGAGGCAAAATTTAGAGGTGAAAAGTGCATACCAACACTTTTTTTCTTTTTTATACCACTTTGGACACATGTTTAGGCGTTAAAGGGATCCTTATAGAATTATCTTATGTACACACATGTTTATGTTCTTAAAAGGCCTTGAATTATGTGTCTAAGGCGTTGATTTGTAGGAGTCACCTCTAGGTCATTTACATCCATTAAGCATCTAACATTGTCCATCAAGCATCTAGAATCTACCCATCATTAGGACAACCCACATCTAACTATCACAAAGGATCATTTGATAATCATAAAAGGATTTTCACACATGTCAAAACCCTAGCCCTTGCACTAGGTCATTCCGATATCTATTGTATCACATTCCATTGCACATAATGTCTTAAGTGTCAATCACCTAGCATCATTATAAGCACCTCACCATCAATTGCATTGTTGTTTATTTTCTTCTAAATTTTATCAAAAGCATTAAATTGGAACCAAGAACTTATTATAAAGAGAAGATCCTCACTTAGCAAGGCTCTCCCAAAAAAATTTATCAACACTACTAATTTTTCATTGTAACTATAAGCATATGACAAGTCTTTGTTGCAGTTACAAAGGTGTGAAGATCATAAGTCATTTTGATGTTCAAGATATTTCTAAAGATTCAAATTCAAATATGAAGACACAAAATTGACTTAATACAAATTTTGAGAACAATCTAATTCAAATTTCATTATTCTTTCTAACACATATAAGATTAAATAATTCTAAATTATAATTTAAAAATTATGATCAAAACAGTAAATTACTACTTATCAACAATCAAAATTAATTGATCACTTCTAAGTTTCTAAATTCTTTTATAAAATCTATTATAAATTTTATGAACTTAATTATTATTTATTCATTTTATTTCTACAATAAATATAATACTTGCATCTAATCTTATTTTACTCAAGGTTATAAGCTCTACAACCAAAGAGTACATGGAAAAGGAGCTCACCAACGGTCAAAGAATGACCAAAGAAATGCAATCTGAAAAATTCTAACCCTTCTTAAAAGCAAAGGGAAAAGTTAAAAAAGGTTGAAAAGATGTGTAATAGAGAATATAGGAAAGATAAATAGCAAAAGGTGATTCAAAGACTTGACCAACAAATAAGACCTTCGGAACAATGTAGATAAATGGATATCACATATTTCTAATAAATATTCCCTCCTCCTAGACATTCTATCCGCCCCAACAAAAAATCAAAAGGTTTAGTAAATGAAGAAAACACTAAACTAACACAGAGTCGTGTAGGCAATGTAAAATAATAAGTCTAAGGGTTAAAATTGCATTCACAATTTTATATATATATATATATATATATATATATATATATATATATATATATATAATTTGGTTTTGGATGTGGTAAATCAATGCAAATTAGTGTATGATTTGTATAGTTTTTTATATAAAAAATTAATATATAATCTTATTTTTATTATATTTTGAATCATATTTTTAATAGTTTAAATCTATTTTGTATATTAATTATTTTCTGTATTAAATAAAATTTATAATTATAATTTTAAATTTAGTTCAAAATTATATATGTGATTTTGATTTCTTAAATTTGTAAATTTAAATTTTTATTATATGTTTAAATCAAGTTACTTTTAATTAATTATTGTCTATTGATTCAAGCATATAATATTCAAATTAAGACACTAATATGTAGACTATGTATAATCTTATATTATGTGTGTACTTGAATATCAATGAGTATTATATTAATATTTGAAATCATAAGGATAGTATAAGCATATGTATTTCTTCTAGGAATATCTTCCAATTTGTTCAAAATTATTCAATCTATTCAAAGGTTTAATTAAGTCAAAAGGACTAGAGCAAGTCACCTCTCACATCTAGCACATCAAACAACAAAATGATAACCTTACCAAGGTGTTCTTAACTACTGTCAATCTCTAGATATTTGAAAAGACAAAAGGAACAAAGGTGAATCAAGTGAAGTGAAAAATAAAGTTATGCAGATTACCAAATCAAGTTTGCAATTACATGACATTCTTGGTACTACAAGCTTGACAACCTTACACAAAGCAAAAAGAATATTCTAATTTTGAGGCAAACAACAATCATATATTTTTTTTCTAATCCCAATATATCATAATATGTAGCATCTTCATTTGGATCATTCATTCTTTGATCATAGAGCTAAGTACTCTCATCTATTGCATTTATATTTTTTCTAAAATAGCAATTACAAGAAATCTAATTTATTAGTCCCAATTGTCACTATTTGATCCAAGATAATTTACACTTAATTGGTTGGATTTATTTTAATTAGCCTAGGTTAACTCATACAATAATTTATGTTATTAAACTACAAAAATATGTGTTTGTAACTATTAATACTCAAATAATGCAACCACATGTTGATGTGTCAAATGGGTTCAATACCCACACCACACAAAGTATCAATAATGTGAAGTCATGGAAATGAATGAATTTGAAATGTAGGTCAACCTTCAAGATTGAAAGACCAATTCCTCTTCTAATCTAGCTAAGCCTAACCCCAACTAGGATGGAATGGGTTCAAAGAAGAACATAAAACCAAAAACTAAATAAATGGCAATGCCACAAAATAGAAAGCATTTCTAATTGTACATGGATTAATAACATGAGATTCAATAGTTGTTATAAAATGAAAAGTCACTTTTATAGTAATAAAATAAAAGAGAATAATTGTTCCACAATCATATGCTTACTAGAGGTGAACAAATGCTTACAAAAGATCAACAAGTTTTGATACGGATGAATCAAGGCTATACAAATGCAAATAAAAAATAGAGGATTTCTTGACAAAACCATGAATAAATAAAGAACAAAAGATTTCTATTATTAGAAACAACACAATGATAGGAAATACAAGAAGTAAGACTAGATTATATAATTATACAAACTACCAAAAGTCTGAGATAATATAAAATTATATGTCCAAACATTCAAAATTACACAAACCTTATTACCACTAAGACAAGTTTTACCAAAAAAATCCAACCCTTTATTAATAAAATTCAATACAATTATTTAATAAAGAAGAAAAGAAAGAAAAAAGAAAAATAAAGGAAAAGTGAAATAATAAATACACCTAATTTACTATATTAATTCCTACATCAAAATTTTAAAACAATCCCAAAAAAAATGAATATCACCATTCCAAACATAAACTACTGGTGCTTGCCATAATCCACTGTTTCATAATGGAGAAAACAAATGTATGAAACTCCTACTGTGAGAAGAGGTCATTTGAATATCTTCACTACAACTCTTTAGCCTCCACCAAAAACCCCAACTTTCCCCTTTTGGTTCCTCCTTTTTTTAATTTCTCATGCATTCTCCATTTTTATGCATGCAAGTTCCTTTGAATTATTAAGGAAAACTTTATATTTAGCATTCATTTCCCTAATATGCTTTTTGTTTTTCATACCATGTGGGCCCACTTCAATTTTATAGTCATATAGGGCAAAAACCTTTGAAATAATGCTATGGCTCCACTTTTTTGCTTTTGCCTGCTCATGTAGGCACCCCTCCTACCAAATCGAGATTCAGTCAATGTTGCTTCTTTACAGTTGAAGTTCTATTAATTCCTTGCAACTTGTAAAACATTCCACTACTCATTGGATTTACAGTTCACAGGTTTCAATTCCAGACTATGCAATTCCACCCTGACAATCTCTGACACTCTTATTTCTTCATAGGCCATTAGATTATATCTGTCACTGGGGACTAGACATCTACTCTTTTTCTATGGCCACCACCTATAAAATAACCTGTGAGCTATCCTAAAGCAATGGCCATGCATTCACAAGACAAATTAAGACTGCAGAAAGAGGCAGCTTTGACTTGTTGCATTAGACCCATGGCTCCACCATTTCATATCATAATCATCAAAGGAAGCTTTTTGTTTTACCTAGCTAGCTCTTCATTTTTATACAGCCAAAGGTATGTTGTCAAACTCTGAGTTTCTCATGCAGTTCTTCATTTTAATTGATTTATGAACTCCTGTAGAACATATTGTGCAAAGAAAGTGTCTATACACTTTGAGCTCTGTGAAATGCACTGGAAACTCTATAATTTTTAATCTGCACCTCTGCATGCCTGCAAATCGATACAATTTTGCATGAATGCATGGCCCACCTGTACCCTTCTCTTATTTCATTGTATTGATTTAACACCATATTGGTCCTCATAAAGATCATGGCCTGTAGAAGTTGGCTGATTTTCAATTTATGTGGAGGCATCTTCGCTCTAGCTCTCATTCTTGTGCACAATCTTTTCCATCATGCTATCCTTTGAAGTGTTGAAAACAACTATACTATGCTCTGTAGGTTCCTGTGGCTAAAAATGTGAATCTCCAAGCAACTCAGAATGACAAATCCTAAAGCTTTCAGTTCTACAACCATTGCTTTCATATCTCACAAGCTTATTGGCAATCTTGAACATAAAACCCAGGTTTGAATTGGAGTGGAGCTTTTGCATTACACCATAATTCTTAGTTTTAGATCTCAGCATGTAATTATGTTATTGTGAGAAATTAGAAGTGGATGGTTTGTTATGCTTCAAAGATAGAATGTGCATTCTTAATGATGGGAACTTAATAATAAAAGTAATGTAGGAGCTCCTAAGGCATTTTATTATGGACATTTATGAGTGAGCAAGATGTTAGAAGATCTGAGACCATTATATTTTTGGTCAAGAATGAAGAGAGAAGCATTAAACCTTGTGGCACAATGTTTGGAGTCTAAATAGTTCAAAGCCAAGGATGTGCATCCAATTGCATTTATTTATCTTCACGACATTTCTAAGTATAAGTGATAAACAATAACTGGATTTGAAGCAAAGATTGTTGTTAGTGCCTTTTAAATGTAATGCAATACTAGTAGTTGTCAAGTAACTCAGTAATGTAGCTCACTTCATACCATTGAATGTAAAAGATGATCCACCTACCATAACAAGAAGGTTTACAAAGAAAAATTTTAGGCCTCATGGAGTACTATAAAATATCATATCAAATAGAGATGAGAAAATGACTTCAAGATTTTGGACAACATCATGGTCATCTTTAGACATGAAACTTAATTTCAATAATTCCTAACATCCAAAAATAGATGGGCAAAAAAGAGAGTAAATCAAGTGGTGGAGGATCTATTGTGAATGCCCTACATAGATTAGTTGTACAACTAGGAGCACCACCTTCCCTTAGTTGAGTTCTCATATAACAACATAACATTTGTCCATCATTATGGCATCATTTAAGGCTTTATATGGAAGGAAGTGAGAAGCCCCCTTAAGTTGGGCTGAGCTATAGGATTGCATGGTAATTGGACTTGAGATGTTAAAGGAGATGGAGGAAAAGTGAAACTAATAAGACAAAGATTGAAAGACGTAACTATCAAAGCTAAGTGAACCCCCAAAGAATTTATAGTTGAAGACAAAGTCTCTCTCATGCAAGATTTTGTTATAATTGATTTCTAATTTCCTTTCAAACATATTGTATAGGAAAGTGTGCATACACTTCAATCTTAATGAAATTCACTTGAAGCTCTACATTCAATATGCAACTATGCATGCTTAAAAATTGACAAGATTATGCATCAATAAACAACCTACCTATGTGCTTCTCTTATTTCATTTATTGTGGACTCATTGTATTGATTTGACACCACATTGCTCCTTATTGAAGGTAGTGAATTTGCAATATTTGGTCGAATTTTAACTTTTGTGAAGGAACCTTCACCATAGCTCATATTCACATGCAAAATATTTTACATAGTTAATTAAAACTAGCACTCTTGATCACTAATAAAATGCCATCCCTTGAATTATTGAAAATAACAATTGTGATAGATGCTCTACAACTTCCTATAGCTAAAAATATGAATCTCCAAGCAACCCAAAATGACGACTCTTCAAGTTCTTAATTCTACAATCATTACTCTCAAAATATATCTCAAAAGCTTGATTGACAATCTTGAACACAAAACCAAGTTTCAAATTCAAGTGCAATTTTTATGTTGTGACAACATTACAAATATTTATTTTAATTTTACATGATCTTTAACATTACACCACAATACTTAGTTTTAGATTTCAGCATTTAATTATGTTATTGTGAGAAATTAGAAGTGGATGGTTTTTTATGCTTTGAAGATAGAATATATTTTTCTAGCAATGGGGATTAATAGCCAAGGTAATGTAGAAAGCTCTTAAATCCTTTTATAATGGACATCTAGGAGTGAGAAAGATGCTAGGAGATCTTAGACCACTAAATTTTTGGCCAAGAATGAAGAGAAAAGCATTAAAATTTGTGGCACACCATCTGGAGTCTTAATAGTTCAAAACCAAGTATGTGCACTCAATTGGATTTCATTATTTGCACAACATTCCTAAATACAAGTGCCAAAAAATAAGTATGGATTTTAAATAGTGATTACTATTAACACCTTTTAAGTATAACATGATCCTAGTTGTTGAGTAACCCACTAAGGTAGTAGACTTCATACCATTTAATCTAAAAATGATTTGCCTACCATAGCAAAAAGCTTTGTAAATGAAGTTTTTAGGCTTCATGGAGTGTCATAAAAGATTCTATCAAATAGAGATATGAGAATGATTTCAAGATTTTGAACAACATTATAGTTAGCTTTGTAGGGATGAAATTGAATTTCAGCAATGCCTACCATCCAAAAATACATGCACAAACAAAGAGAGTAAATTAGATTGTGGAGGATTTCTTGTGAATGTACCACATGGATCAACAATACAAATATGAACAAAAACTTCCCTTAATCCAGTTTGCATATAATAACTCATTATTCATCCATTGATATGGCACTATTCAAGGAATTGTATGAAAGGAAGTGAAACACTTCCTTAAGTTTGGCTAAGTTATACAACTGCATGGTGATTGGGCCTAAGATGTTAAAGAAGATGGAGGAACAAGTCAAAATAACAAAGAAAATATTAAATGAAGCAATCGATAGAACTAAGTGAACCCTAGTGAATTTATAGTTGGGGATGAAATCTTGGTCAAAGTAAAATTGCATAAGAGCTCCATAAAGTTTGACAATGCCACCAAAGTTAGCACCCATATACATTAACCATTCAAAATATTGGAAAGATCAACCTCATGTCATATAAATTTTTGTTGCCACCTACTCTACATAAGATCCATAATACATTCCATATCACATCTAAAATGGTACATGACAAATGTAACTCACATAATTAAGATAAATGACAAGTACAAGATTTGGGAATCATAGCCCTACAACTAATAAAATTACTTTAGAATCAACAAGTGGAGGTGGGGAAGCACAATATCGAGCAATACAAGTTCTTATCTAGAACCAATACAATGAAGAAAGTGCAACTTGAAAAGATACGCAAGAAATAACATATTTTTCTATTTTATAAGACAAAGCTTCAAGAGAAAGATCTTATTAGGGGGAAAGAAAGTAGTTTACCAATCATACAAACTCAATATTTAATAATTAATATTAATGGATTTTAGATGTGATTGAGGCATTTATATACATTATAATGAAACTATCTTAGGATAATTAATTGGGATTTATGGTTAAATAACTAAATCTACAAATGCCAATTTGATATAGTATTGATTTTTGCTTATTTATCAAATGGTGATTACTATTTATGAATAATTATTATAGAATGTTACAAAGCCATTTGTTTGTTGAGTTGTGATTGCAAGGTATTTTTTCCTTAATCAAAGGGAGAATAGGGGCAGGATGGTGTTATAAATTTGTAGTGCCAAGGATAGATGGCAAGTTACACTAAGGTTGTAGAATGCCATCCAAAATGAGGTAGCTATAAGAGATCTAAACTTTGTCAATATGTCTTAGTCAATTATGAATTTTGTTCATTTATTATTCTTGTGTTATTGTTTATGGTTATTGCTCATTTAAACCAATCTATGAGTCATATTTTACAAATATTGTTAATAGTCAATCATAGTTGATCCTTAGTGTCAATTTATCATTTATGACCTTAAAGTCATTCCAAGATATTTGTAGCTTTCTTTTGAAATTTTCATTATATAATTATATATATAAGTGTTTTACCTAATTCCTAAGTAACAAACCTAGCCTAATATATTCATAAACTCTACTCAAATCTAAGACCATCTATAATCAACATTACATTTAATTTTTTCTTGATTTTTGGAAGACTTTAGTTTGAATGACATGAAATATAAATGAAAGGAATGGATATAAATTTGTTAAACCTAAAATCATAGAGATTTTAATTGAAGGTTATTAGAGAAGTGTGTAAGAGTTGGTATAGAATAACTCTACACCATGCAAAATTTGGCTGAAGATTATAACCACCCAAGATCTAGGAACTTCATGAAAGCACAAGATAGATCAATATGCAATGCTCAAGATTGCAATGGAATTAAATCCAATATAATTCAATATGTTTTACATATGAGACCAGTTGGTTATATAGCCAAGGTGAGACATAGGATTAAATAGGATTATGACAAGTGTCTTAATCCTATGTCATGTGATAACATATCATAACTACTTAGGACATATGTGTTAAAATTCAAAAGATAAGATAATATCTAATGACAACTAACACCTCCTAGAAAGATTCCCTCCTAGGACCTAAGTAAACTTAACATGTAAATAGGACCTACTAATGACTAGATAGGTAAAAACCTATTTACATCAACACCCCCCCTTAAGTGCAACTTAGGGAGTGGATGATTATTATGTCAATGACACAAATATGGTTCCCAGCTACAAGACCATTTTAGGTACCCATGTGCAAATGCAAATGAAATCTCTCACAAACGAAGAAAGGAAGAAAACCCAGTAGGACAAAACTCTTCCCCAAAAGAGAGATGAAAACATAAAATGCTCTCAATGATGTATGAGAAGGACAAAACCCCATTCGAGGAAAAATTCCCCCCATAAGAGAGAAGTAGAAGAGAGACCATGTAGCCCCCCTCAATGTTGAGTCTCCTGCAATTAATATAGAAGCTCGACATTGAATGCTAAAGATGATCCAATAGCGCTGAGCAACATCCCTCCCCTTAGGAAGAAATAAAACCAAGATGGTATGAAAGATGTCTTTTCATTCCTGGAAGGAAGATGTGGGAAGAAGGATGATATGTGATGTCTTTGAAGAATTCTCAAATGTCTCCATGTCAATTCTGAAAGTTGTCATGCTCCAAATAGGCATTCTAGGCCACACTGCCGAAGAAGACAATCTAGAATCTCCTAGAAATGATTGTAGAAAACAATCCAAAGACCAAGATACCTCCTCTAAAGATAAGGAAGCCTCCTCCAAATTTTGTCCAAAATAACCCACACTCACATCAAACCACAAAGAATGATCATGTAGAGAATGAAAAGAGGGTCTGATTGTTCCCTTGCAACAATTGAAGAAGGACCATCTCCATCAAAGAGAAGATGAATGCAATCGATGATGTCTCCCAAATCTGAAATGTGGGACACAAAACAAACTAGTAATGTTTGTCAAGTACTCATCCCAAGTAGCCATCTCTAGAAGACGATATATTTCCTACTACACTAAATCACAAGGAACCAAAATTGTGGCAACACAAGCATCCTTAGGTACAACAATAGATGAAGGAGATGGAATATCAATACATCTCACTAGATCCTCAATAGATGAAGCGATACCAAGATTCAAATGACCATATTGAATCTCCTCAAAGGTGTCCACACAAGATGCCTCAATGTGAACATTTGCCAAATCAATAGTAGGAGAAAAATGTGAGAAGGTGTAGACTCGAGATTGGTGATCAACCTCCCCAACTAAAACTATATATTTGTAATGCAAATCTCATATTATGATAGAATTTGGTGTGAAATCAACACTCTTACCTTCTCCACAATGTGTGATTTGATAGATAGAAAGGATATTGGTTGACAATGAAGGCACACAAAGAACATCATTGAACATGCTCTATCATCCATATCAATGGATACCTTCCCACAAACACACATATATGTGTTGTTAGCCATCAAGATTGTTGGTGATGAACAAGTCTCAAATGAAGAGAACATACTCTGGATGAAGCCATGTGATGTGAGGCTCCTAAATCAAGTATCCACCTCTCTGACTCAAAATCTATAGTTTTGCAACAAGCGCTTGCCCCTTATGTCTATCAGACTTTGATGAAGAAGAAGAAGATGAACCCTTTGCTAATGAAGAAGAATTCATTTGGTGCTTCTTAAGAAGATGCTTCAACTCATCAATTTGTTTTGAATAACATTGATGTTCATCATGCCCTGATTTCTTGCAATATGCACATGTAGGCTTCTCCTTCTTAGATGATTCCCCTTTAGAGGGAGATGATTCATGTATTCTTTATGTGGCTTCTTCTTTTTCTTCTTTTGCTTCTTATCAAGATTCCCTGATTCTTTCTCTACCTTAGACTTACTAGACAACAATGCTTGTGACTTGGAAGACTTGATTAGACCCATATTCATTAAATTAGCTTCCTCTTGGATTAGGAGATTTGCAAAGTCATCAAACTTAGGATCAACATATGATGCTCCCATAGAAATTTGATGGGTATGAAAGCCAAAAAAAACATTAAATACTTAGGACCAAGCTTGGATAACACATTCAGAATCAACTGTAAATCCTCTTTATCAATACTACAATCTTTTAGTTGTGTTCTTAGCTGCTTAACCTTAGAGATGTAGTCTTAAATGTGGTCAAAACATTTAGGATCAAGATTCATCAAATCATTATCAATCTAACATCCCCTAATCTTAATTTTTTTACCATACAATTTCTCAAAATCCTCTCAAGCCTCTTTAGGTGTTTTACATAATTCAACATGAAATTGTAAATCAAATGAGACTAATGAACATATGCATCCAAGTGTTTTGTCACGCTCAATCTCCCATCTTGCCAATTATTTATCATCAATAGGTTGAGAAATAGTCTCCTTTAGATATACTATAAGACCCTTCCCCAAGAGATAATTCCATACTGTTGATGTTATTACAACTTTGGGCTTCATACTTCCTTAATTATTTGTGATTATTTAATGGCAACATATCTCTAAGATGGTTGATCTCCTTTGTAATTATTATTTATTATTTGTAATTATTTTTATGGTGGTCGGCCTTGTCCTTGAAAAGGTGCGACCCCTCTAAGCAACATGTATATATAGAAGGTCACTTTCTCTCATTTGGGCATCAATCAAGTTTGAGCATTTCTTCTCTTCCAAGTGTGAATTCTTTAAGGGCAGATCAATCAAGTGCAGATTGCGAATTATCAGGAGCAGATAGAAAATTTCTTAAGGGCAGATATGAGTTACAAGGAAGTGTTGATTACTTGTTATCATTTCATCTTGTGAAGGTGTTGCATATCGGCCTTGAGATTTGCCTCATTGTAAAGAGATGTGTTTCCATTATTGATATATAATAGAGAGATATTTGTTGCTGGGTTTTTCCCCTCAAGAGGAGGGTTTTCCTAGGGTATCTGTTGTGTTATTGTGTCTGATTTTGAATTAATTTATGTGCATTAAATATGATCATAAAACTAACATGGTATCAGAGTGGATTTGAAGAAGATCTTGATCAGATTTAGTCTTAAAGCGATACTCTTTTCTTCTTCTCATCTTTGTTCACTTCTATCTCTTTGTCAAGATGGTGAACGGTCTTAAGATTGAGGATAGACTCGAGGGAGCATCAAATTACACATCATGGAGATTCAAAATTATGCTCACTTTGGAGGAAAATGAATTGGTTGAGTTCGTGGAGAGAAAAGTTCCCAAACCTACAGATGAGGAAGAGAAAGTTCATTGGAGGAAGAAAGCTATCAAGGCAAAGAAGATGTTAGTTGATTCCGTTAAGGCTCATATTGTTTTGATTGTCTCCAAGTTGAAGACGGCAAGAGATATGTTCAAAACCTTGGAGGAGATGTACGAAATCAACAACACTAGCTGGGCACTTGCACTGAAGCAACAACTTCATCATGTTAAGATGGCGAAAGGAGAATCTGTCATTGCTTACTTCATGAAGATTTCCGAATTGAGAGATCAGCTCTCTACTATTGGTCATTTTTTTGATGTCAAGGATTTAACCATGCTTTCTCTTAATG
This sequence comes from Sequoia sempervirens, assembly GCA_007258455.2. Taxonomy (NCBI): domain Eukaryota; kingdom Viridiplantae; phylum Streptophyta; class Pinopsida; order Cupressales; family Cupressaceae; genus Sequoia; species Sequoia sempervirens. Next base: position 2,872 of record VDFB02173071.1, on the reverse strand, counting down.
GTCTTCCTTCATCTTAGGAGTCTTACATTCAAGGAATCAATGCAAGATCGAAACTTCCTAGGTTTGATCGTTTGAGGGCAGATTGTATTCAAGAAGAGTCTAGGTTGGCTATGAGAGGTATTGGTCGAAGCTCTACAAATGAAGACATTCATGTTCTTTCCGCTCAATTCTTGAAGAAGAAAGAGAAAGGTGGAAAGAAAGGATATTTCAAGAGGAATAGAGATAAAGGAGCTGATGGTGCTCCTGCATTCAAGAAGAAGTGGGACCTCTCTAAAGTCCAATGTTTTCGTTGTGACAAATTTGGTCACTATGCAAAGGATTTCCCCACTAGGCCTAATCAACATGCTTCATTTGTGGATGTGGATGAGATCTCTCCTCAAAAGGATTCTAGGGAATTTATATTCTAAGCCATGGGCCTGTGTTCAAGCTGTGAAGGTTGTGTGTTGATCTGTACGCAAGAGCAGCGTCTAGCATTTGCATCCATCAGAATATTTAAAGAGATAAGTATTCTTTATTTGTTGAGTTATATCATTTAGTTGGATCTTGTAATTAGTAAAGAGAGATAGTGGTTTCTCTTGAATTGTGTTCACTAGCATAAGATCCTTTGAAGATTTCATTTATTGCGAGATATTTCATACTGGTTGTGAAGATTTTTTATTGTAACTTTGAAATAAAAGGAGAATTGCAATTTTGATGGTGATTAGTTGGTCACATCGATATCATTCTCTAATGCATGAATTGTGATAGAGCCTTGAACTCTTGGAGAGATTTGGTTCTACATGCTAACTGCATAATGCATTCAAGAAATCTATAGTTGTGTAGATTGTTTTTTTTGTTGTGTTGAGTTTGGCAGTCTCGAGAGGAGTAAAGATGGAAGAAAGAGTTATATCAAAATTAAATAAAGATAAGTTCTTTATCCCTTCATTCTGATCTTTTGATATATTTCTTTTAGGTTGATTTATTTATTCATGTTTTAATATTGTTCATAAATTCTTATGTATTCATGCTATAACCTAAGATAGTAAACCTTGTATGATTCTAGCATTGATATTTCTTTGGATAAACTGTTAGTAATCTCTCTCTAAAATGCTTTCAGGACAGTTCTAGGGGCAAGAAGGTGATGAGAGATTGCTTAGTGATGAAAAGCTTGAGGCATCTTGTGAGGAAGCCATGCCAACCAAAGAAATGATCAAGCGTGAAGTCACAACTTGCAGCCATGGGACTGAGTTGGTGGCTAGAGGGAGTTCACTTCTAGAAGTCTTCTTTGCAATCTCTGAAGTAGGGATCAAGAGGGAGTTATGTAACTCAATGAGAAGAAGTGAAGATTACTGTATTGCAAGGCTAGGTGCTAAATCCTTAGAGGATCCTTTCAGCTGCTGAGATCAGAATTTCTCAAGACTGTCATTTGAATTTGATATTATTAGCTCTGCAAACCTCTTCAGAATAGAGTGATCTAAGATGAGGTCGAGGAGGACAAATCCTAAACTCTCTACAGTACCAGAGGTGTGCGCTGAAAAACATTTATCTAAGGCAAGTGTTGCAGGCAATCTTGGATGAAGAGGTTAGAAGGTTGATGCAAGTACATGAAGATTTAGAGGGAGCCTACTAAACCTGAAGAAGATGGTAATCTAGTTGATCTTGATTATTTATGTGATTTAATTCTTACTAGAGAAGATTACCTCATTATCAAATACAAGAAGGAGATAGCTTCTAAATTTGAAATGAAGGATCTTGGTTAAATGCATTACTTCCTTGGCTTAGAAGTATGGCATAAGCTAGATGAGATGATTTTAAGTCAAGGGAATTGCACTATTGATATACTTAAGAGGTTTGGTATGATGGATTGTAAATCCATGTCTATGCCTATGGAGACCAACCTACATAAACTTAAGGAGGCTGCAGCTAGTTCAGATCTTGTGGATCCCACGATGTACAGGCAGTTGATTGGATCATTGATGTATCTAGTCAACGCGAGACCAGATATCTGCTATGCAGTGAGTGCACTTAGTTAGTTCATGTGTGAGCTGAGGTAGATACATCTTGTTGTAGCAAAACATATCCTGAGATACTGGTGTGGCACAGTTGGATATGGGTTAAGATATTCTTCAGATGTGGATTTGAAGTTGCATGGTTATACTGATTCTGATTGGGTAGGGTGTGTCTTTGATTGGAAGAGCACCTCTGGATGTTGATTCAAATAGTTTGGGATCTGCGATGATCTCTTAATGTAGCAAGAAGTAGTCTTCAGTGGCATTGAGTACCTCAGAGGTCATGTACATTGCAGCATGTGTGGCAGTTTGAGAAGCAGTGTGGCTTCGGAAGCTCCTTGCAGGATTGGTTGGACAATCGTTGGAGCTGACTGTCATCCATTGTGTTAATTAAGCTATCTGGAGCCTTTGGTCAATACAATGTTTCATGACAGAACTAAATATGTAATTGAGGAAAGCATTTCAGTTGAGGTATATCAGCATTGATGAGCAGACGACAAACATTCTCACCAAGCCTCTCTCTAGGATAAAGTTTGTGTACTTTTGAGATAAGCTTGGTAAGGTGGAGAATACAACCTTAACTAAGGAGTCTCAGTATCAGTGATCTTCTTTAATGAGTTCTTCTCTGTGAGAGAAGTTCGAGGTGAAATCCCTTTATTACTCCATGACAACATCACGTGAGACAGTCCGTGATGATTTTCTTGTACTAGTGTTTTCACCCTTTGGGAGAGCCATGGTGAAAGTCATGTTGAGGTGACAACATCACATAAGTGATGAACACTTGTACATACCATACATGGTTGTAGCCATTATGGTTGATATCATGATGAGGTGATATCTAATATCACGATGAGGTGATATCTAATATCACAATGAGGTGATAT